>VOQJ01012672.1:0-13649 GCA_015052665.1 Apistogramma diplotaenia
CAACTCTTTTTACTCTGTTTATACCCTATTGTGCGTTTAATCATTACTTATTATTAATCTCTGGCTCTCTTCTACAGCATGTCTTTTGCCCTGTCTCTCTCTCCTCAGCCCCAACCGGTTGCAGCAGATGACTGCCCCTCCCTGAGCCTGGTTCTGCTGGAGGTTTCTTCCTGTTAAAAGGGAGTTTTTCCTTCCCACTGTCACCAAGTGCTTGCTCATAGGGGGTCGTTTTGACTGTTGGGTTTTCTCTGTAATTATTGTAAGGTCTTTACCTTATAATAAAAAGCACCTTGAGGCGATGTTTATGATTTGGTGCTGTATAAATAAAATTGAATTGAATTGAATGTAGCATTGTGGTAGTTTTGTTGAAGCAACACTAACCAGTTGGATTTGTAAAATATGTTTGAAGTGTGCATGGCAAGCCAATTTTTAAATGCATGTTTTTCATAGCACTATGATTTTGTGGTGATATTGGAATTGTGATGAAGTGTGAAACTAACTAAACAGATTTTTCTACTCTTTTCCTCAACCAAAATGCTAGTTGGTCAAGTAACTTGTTTTATTTACGTGCAAGAGTTACATAGGTTACACAGCGGCCCTCTCTCCATACCCTGATGTTATAAACTAGAAAGAGTGGTGCAGTTCTGCAGATTTGATCTAGAAAATTGAAATATTATTCTTTATCAAAATATCTTTGTCTCAGTAATCAAATACAAAGTAATTGGTTAATGTATTGTACTAGGTAGGTAGGAGCTGTAATTTTACACAAACACAGGAGTAAGATGTGGTTTTAATACTGGCTGCTTCTCTGGATGTTTAGCCTGGTCTCTTTCTACTTGGGTGCGAGCCATTTGCAGACAAGTCTGTTAGCCAGAGCTAATCACTTCCATCGTTAGTGCACTGGGGCTCTCTTGCTGCCTCTGATTACATCTTTTAGGTAATGAATAGCTCTGAACTGGTCTAGCACGCCTAATCACACAAACTAACATTTGTTAAATTTGGGAGCCAAGCACTGAAGCTGCAGAGGTGCTTTATTCTCTCTCGTCGTACCACTGGAGTCTATGGCAGTCTCTAGAACTGAAAGTTAACAACGTTTTTCTTAGAATGACAGAAGATTCTTTAATCCAAATTTCATGTCTTAGACAAAGGACCCTTTAATTCCTTGGCCTAAATTCATAGCACCTTATGATGTATATTTTTCCACTAGACTGGATTTATTGTCATGTTGGGGTTTATGGAAACTTTTTTTTTTTTTCATTTATTTTCCCCCCCATTCTTCATCAAAGTTGCCACTGGTGATCATCAGATCGAGACCCACAAAAGAATTTAGGATTTTCAAAATCTTTCATGTTATAGTCACGTGGTATTGGCTGTGAACTCACTAAGCAGGAAGTGCTACTTAAACTAAGCTTACATTATTGTATGGACTTGGCAGCCCTTACTGAAGTATTCCAAAAGGCTATAATTTGACTACTGGAGGACACTGAAAATGTGTTTTTCTTTTCAGTGCTTACAGCATGATCGTATCAAGTTACCATGGCAACTGTGCCATGCTTAACTTTTCGGTCCACCATCTCTACCAGCAGCTGTAGTTACTTTTCTTCCTTCTTTATTTCTTTTTTTGTGGCCTTTCTTGAGAGTGCGTGCAGGTCTGTGTTTATCTGGCACCTTGCTTAGAGTGGCATCATCTTCTTTTAGACTCCCTGGCTTTGAGTTACACACCAGAGTTGAGCAATTGGTGTCACATTACTCTGATCCTTGAGTTTGATTTTCAGATAGTTGCCAAGTTAAGATCAGCTTGCAGTCTCTAGTAACAAAATACTGACATAACTTGATTTTTTTTTAAAAATTCACCCCTTTGTAACTGCAACTGTTCTGAAGGCTAACAGGGAGCCAAACAGTGAAGCGTTGTAGGAAGCCATATTATTTCATCTTCTGCGGAGGTGCATTTATACACATAAATTTTGAACTGTTACTCCATTTTTAAACATGAAAATGGAGCATACAACATATTCTTCTGAACCTCAGCTGCACTTCATTTTCAGCTGTATTTGTATCTTAATTCTTTGTGGCACCTAATGAAATGGTCTGAGAGTGCATGTATATTATTGCCATCCTGAATAGAGACCACTTGAATCTGGACAGTAATGTTTCATCGTGGGATAAAGGTGATTTCATTTGGCGAGAACCTGAAAGGAGAGCTTTGGCAGATTTGAAACACAAGATGATACTTTGTTCTCCTCACTGCAAACTCCTCATCTTTTAGATTCAAGCCTGGTGCTATTTTGCTGTGAGGCAGAAGTGTTAGCCACTGCACGGCCATGCTTCCCTAGAATGTGAGAATTTTGTTGTTTAGTGGCCCATACAAAAAGGCCATGCAAGATGGTGATTAATTACATGTTAATGTATAAGTTGAGTTAAATTCAAGTCCTTATAATAGCCTAAAAAGATGACTTTTGTTATTTGTGTGTAATAGCCAACCAAATTTTAGATGGAATGGGATGTCCTCTGGCTGACCAAATTTTGCCCAGATAGCAACATCTGGTACTTGATGGATCACTCTGAGAAGCTTTATATTGATTTTCAGTGAGCTTTCCCTTCAAGGAGACAGGCGGACTCACACTATAGGTTCCTTTTCCTCCTTTTGAGTGCCATATCAGTCACATTTTGTCAGTGAATCTTGGCTTTTTTGCCTCTAGTCTCTTTTGTTCTGCTACAGTGGTTTACTGTTCTGCTGCGTATTATCAGACACTGTTCCCTCTAAAAAATCTCCCTCAGTCGGCCATCAACGAGGAACAGCATCAGCACCTCCACTTAGCAGCTGGAAAACAACAATGATGTGTCATTACTACAGTGTTTGACTTGTCGCCATTTCAGATGCACATTCTGTGACAATTTTAGCAATATTTTAGAGGGGAGAAAATTTTTTCATTTTAATGTAAAATCAGGAAAAACAGGACTAGAAAATAATGTACTATACTGGCAGGTCACAAAGCTTTTTAGTTCAGTCATTTTTATAGACATTTTTCAGAAATGTCTCCATGCGACATGCAAATTAAATATAAATGATTAGGTTGTAATATATTGTTTATATTCTTGAGCACAACTTTAATTGTACTCTCACATCATGAGCGCAAAAGCACAGCTATTAGCAGGGAAATGTGCATAGGGGCTAAAACCCTGCTAAGTTACAGTCATTTGCTGTTCATATGTCTTTTTCCATTGTGATAATGCACCTCAGTAATACAAGAAAGAGAAGCATCTCTGTATAATTTTCACTTTTTTGTAGCTTTCTCACATCTTCCCTAGTCTGGCTGAATAATAATAATAATGAAGAAGAAGAAGAAGAAGAAGAGAAGCTACAATGTTTTGTCCCTTTCTGACTTTGAAAATTGTTTTTAACAAAAGCAAAAACTTCCTTATTTTTCATAAGTATATTGTAAAAGGGAAGATTGATTTTTTTCTATTTTATGCTGCAAGCAGTGCACAATGAATAGAAATTAACAATGATTTGTTTTTTGCCAGCTCTGACCAAACTCATGACCGAGTCTTTTTGTTTGTGCCTTCTGTTCATTAGCTGAATCTGAATAGTTAAGAGGTTACCTTTCCTTTTGTGCTTCCAAAAAAATACATATTAATAACAATCTACAATGAGTTCAGAAGGTTTTGAATTTTCTTTTGTAATTTTACCTTTTTGTATGTGATTACAGTAGATTTTAAATCAAGATGTGATTGTAGTGCAGACTTGATCTTTAATTGAACAGTTCATGCAATACAAAAGCTTTAACATTTTACGAATTGTAGACAATTGAAATTAAATGAAAATTACAAACATTTTAATTCATAATTTTCCATTTTCAAAGGCTCAAAATTAACTGGATAAACTACTGTAGGATAATTGTAAATATAAGGATTGGTTTTAATCCTTTTTGTTGACGACTGAAATCTAGAACCCATGGACATATCAAAATGCTCTCTTTCCGTACTTGATAGACCAGCAGACCTTAACTGCAGCTGAATTCAATTGCTGCTTGTTTGTGGGTCTTTCTTTATTCTGTTTTGTCTTCAGTAAGTGACAAGCATGCTCTGTTGGGTTGCGATCAAGTGCCTTTGAAGAGTATCCCATTCCTTTGCCATCAGAAACTCTTAGGTCGCTTTTACTGTATGCTTTGAGTCATTATTCATTTGCACTGTGGAGAGTTGTCCAATCAGTTTGCAGCATTGTACACTGTACACTTCAGAAAGTGCTCCTTTTATCAGGGCTCGTCAATAAACACTAGTGGGACACACATACCTAACTTTGCCTCCACCATGTTTGACAGATGATGTGGTATGTGTTGGATTATGAGCTGTTCCATTTATTTCTTGATCATTTTCTCTTCCCATCATTCTGGTATAAGTTTGGTTTGGTTTACAGAACCAAAAATAAATGGTGAGCCCTAGTGTAGACTCCTGAGGGGCTCCACAATTTACTACTGCGTGAATGGTCACCAATCAAAACCAGAAATTTATGAGCATCCACACATTACCCGAACCACTTAGAAGTAGCATTTAGATTGTCACCTGTGATTCTTATGAGGACTGTCTCAGTACTGTGATGCTATCTAAAGTCTAATTGGATTTTTTTTTTCATTTGTCTGATGCTTCAAGTTGTTGTAGGCAGATTGTTTTTTTTTCAAAGGTTTTGCTATAAAGAATACCTTTGAAATTGGTGTGTAATAGCTGCAGTCTGATGGATCAAGGCCAGATTATGTGCAGGACCTAATAAAAACATGTACTATACTGTCATCTCTGCCAGTTTGTCAGCACCAAAGCACATGAACAGGAAGAGGTGAAACTACTCCATTCCGGATGAGAGGCAATCAAAGTAACACGAACAGAGGAAGAAAGAGAGACAAGCGCCTTTTTTTTTTCCTTTCAGGAAGTGCAAAGCCGCTGCACTGAGGAGGTAGAGAACTGCATCTACACTCTGTGTAATCCATAACTCTGATTGCTTCATTCAACTCTGCCCACGCTATTGTAATCTTCTCATTATTGTCCTCCCCCAAAGTTTAATCACTTCTCATCAAAGAGAGAGGATGGCAGAGATGCTGTATAAACATATAAAAAATTCTACGGCACCTTGTGGGGGTTGTTGTGATTGAATTACTGGGACATGATATGCATTAAGGTGGAGAAGGAATTGAACTGTTTCTCTTAAACTTTTTTTGTTGGGGGGGCGGGGAAATTATTGCACTGTTGCTGAAAATACTGATATCTTCATGATGTGACTCGCGGGCCACTATGAAAGGACTGCTCCGTAAACAGGAGGCATTTTTCAGCACTTGGTCAGCGATCTCTCCAGTTTCCCTGTTCATTAAAGTTGAAGGAGAATCCTTGTTAGCATATGTAAATTAGATACTGTGTTCCCATGTCAACCAAGAAGATTTGGAGGAAGCGAAAGAAATGACTTCTCTCTTCAGGGTGGCTGGTTGCGCAGGTCTGGGTTTTCTCATGTGAAAGGGATCAAAGCAATCTTACTCAGCCCTCTTAAGAAAGATAGATGTACGAATGTGGGAAATCAAATCTGCTTCAAAAGGGAGCACCAGTGGGAGCAAGAGAGATGAGACGGCAGTGAGAGAATAGGAAACCAGTGTGAAATCACTCCTGTTGTTGCACCATTAGAGAGGAGACCACAGTAGTCTCCAGCTGTCCACAGAGTGTTCATGGAAGGCAGCTATTGTTTGGGTACGATTGTTTAAAATGCGTTTTGATGTGTGTCTCGATAGTATCATGTGCAAGTAAGAAGGTATATCGATGCTCCACAAGACAAAAGTGAGTGAAAAATAAACACAAGTCAACATTACAAATGAAGAGGTGCTGATAGTGTAGGGTAGAGATTTGACTTTGTCAAGCATCCTTTGATATGAGTGTTGATGCTTGTGAGCCCCCCTCTTGTCCCCTTAGCATATGCTATGAAAGCTGATTTCACAGCTTATCGCCTGCTCTGAGAATAAGCCTTGTGAGTAAGGTGTGACATCAAATAGCACAGACAGATAGAACCCCTCTATTCCTCATACTGACACTTTGCCTTCCTTTAGCTCAGAGTGAATGCCATTTGCTGTGGTAATGTGTGTGAGTTGCACAGCAAGGCTCAACGTATAATCTGCAAATGCCGCTTTGCTTGTAATTTACACTAGAGCCCGAGTAGATGTATTTACTTTAAAACCCCCTTTGTCGGTTTGGTCCAGGCACCATCATAATGTGTGACCTGATCTGGGAAAATGGGGCATAAGTTGCAGGGGCTAATTCTTAGGGAAATAACATGAATCCGTGCTGTATTGTGGGTCATTTCCGGGTTCACGGGATGTTCTTAGCAACAAGGGAGAGATCGCTTCCATGTTTTCAGAGCTATTATTGGCTGGCAGGGATGTTATTATTAAAATTACCTTGCACATCAGATATGCATATTATATTAGGTATGAAAAGTAATTTTTAGCGATTTCTCCCTTGTTGTTAAGAACATCCCGTGAACCTGGAAATGACCCGCAGTACAGCGCCGATTCACGTCTTTTTGGCTAACAATTAGCTCCTGCAATTTCCGACTAATTTTAGCAGGTCGGATCACATAAATTGAGCTTACATTATCTGTGCTGCAGTTTGTAATATTTGTGATACAAGGTTACAACAGTGACTTATTTTTTGTTAGATGTGCAGTGTTGTGTCTTGTGTCTAGAAAGTATTCAGTCTGTAGAGCCAGGTGTTTTTAAAAGGTGGCAATTTGCTCCATGAACTCGAATGGAAGAAGAAGGTCAGCTTAAAGCAATTTCAGGTGGAATAAATTCCATTAAACACAAGTTGTAAAAGCTGAAGACAAAATGAGACAAGTTTTTAAAACACCACTCTTATAGTGATACTGTATTCTAAGCATGTTTGTATTTGGTTTTCCTTCAAATTTCTTACAAAATATATGCCATTGCTCTTATATTAGCCGTAGCTGTTTGGCTCTACTGCAGTAAACTGTCATGTGTATGCATCTCTGTACTGGGTGAAGATGAACCGAATAGGAAAGGAGTTCTCAGTATTTGAATGGTAATGATTCTTTAAACATGTGTGTATGTTAGGCTATGGGTTGGGCACAGATGTGCATGCAAGTAATTCAGAAACTGAATGAATGAAAAAATATTTCTTGTGATTTTTTTTTTGTTTTTGTGCAGGTGGGTAGGCAATAAGGCTTGACGGAAGATGCGACGGGGGTGGTGGCTTGTCAGATGGCTGGGGACAGGAATGGCAATCCTCTCTTTGCTAACTCACAGCTGGGGCCAGGACAGAGAAGGTATGAGCAGCCGGCACTAAGGCCATCACTCCTTTTCACTTAACTCTGTGAAAGGCAATGTTTTCTTGCATTGTTAGAAAAGTTTCTTTCCCCACAATGTCCCACTGCTGTTATAGATAAGTTAAAATGAGATGTTAATTGTTTTCAAAGGTTATTATTTAGAAAGCGGACATGTGCCGGAGTTCAGTGATCATGCTAGCAGTTTTCACTTTGTCGTTAAATGCTTATGTTATCATACAAGAGAGAAAATGATGGCACTTGTAGTTTCTAGTCTCTGAGTTTGTAGCAGGTGCTAGTTAAAAGTGATTTCCAGCTGTATAAACTTGTCTTTCAGCACAATGCTTAGAGGAAGCTCCACATACAGACATACTTCAAATTCCACTTGTGTTGCAATATTGCAATTCAGGTCAACTTTAAGGTTCTGTACTTTTTAGAAGCAAATTCCCCTTTTCCCAACCCCGTTTCCTTCTTCCTTTCATCCTGTACCTGCTTCCCAGGCTTTCTTGACAAGTTTATTAACGTAAAAGCTGTTTTAAAAAAAAGTGTCTCTTCTGCTTTGAATTAAGATTTTCTTTTTGAGAAGTTTGCTTCATGGATTTATATGATATCAGTTTAGCAGTGAAGAGTAGAGAGATGACATCCTTTTTTTTATGACTTACTCAACATTTGAAGGTGAATGTTGAGGTTTCCTTATTGGATGACTTCTCACTGAGGGTTCGACCGCATTAATAGATTGGTGTCGGTATATGGAGTGATGAAACCATTGACCCAAAACGTAACAGCTGGGGAAACAGCCTTGTGGAATATGAGTTTGTGCATAATTTCTTTTATGACCTGTACTGGCTCTTGTATACAAACATACTATTGATTTAAAGTGCCTATTTATAAACATCTTATATGGTGTTGCTGAACATACATTACAAATTGACCTTGAGGTAAAATTAAACTATCCTTCCGGAAATGTCTGTTTGCTTAAGCACATTTGTGCTATTCATAGCTTATGTGTCTTTTTTATTACAAAGTACTGCAGAGTTATTGATTTAAGAGAAATATGTCGACACTTGCTTAGCCCACCCAAACTTTTGTCATGCCAACCCAGTCAAATGGTAAGGCCATGCACTAAAACAGATGGGCGGTCTAGAACTTGGCTGCAAAGACACCCACCTCCTACTCCCTCGCCTAGAGACACAGACCTCTGCAGCAGGCCACTCCACTGCATAGACTGATGTTCTTTTTTTTCTCTACTAAATAACCTCAAAAAATTACTGACTGCACCTTTAAAAATGACATTTTTTTTCCTGACCATGTCAGGCATTTTATACTGATTATCGATGCGGTTGCAGCCTGTAATTTGAGTGGTAGCAGACAGAAATAATTGTGAGCTTTACAAATGATCTCTGATTAGACCGTAGTCTGTGAACAAATTATCCACTGCGTCATACTGTAGTTGGAGCAGCGTGTGAGAGTGAGTGTGTAAAAACTGTTGTGGCTTGAAAGGTGAAGGTAAACGTGGGTGTTGCTGTTTCCTCCTTTTGCCATTCACAGTCACCCAGGGATGTTCTTGATTTGAGCAGGGATTTCCACCTCCTCCAACAACACGTCTCATCTTCTCGCTCATAAATCTCCTTGCTCTGCCCACCTCAAGACGCCCTTGGTGTTTGACTCTGTCAACGTTTTTGTTCTCTGTCAAATGAAAACAGCAACCAGAGCTCTCTCTTTTTTTTTTTTTGCGCATCGAGCTGTAAGGAGATGTGCACACTTCCTGTGAATGTCACACTGGCTTTCAAGCAAAGAGATATTATAATACTTAGTCTTTTAAGTAATGTGAATGAGGACCCTGTGAGAGAAAATAACTCTGACTTTGACAAACATGCTTTCTTCCACTAATGAATGAATTAAGCTAATGAATGCATTCATGCAGGGACATGTTAAAGTATACCGTGCATTCAACAACAACCAAAAAAACACATTAACTTATTTATTACTACTGTGTCATTTTCCTGTAATTAACT
This sequence comes from Apistogramma diplotaenia, assembly GCA_015052665.1. Lineage (NCBI taxonomy): Eukaryota > Metazoa > Chordata > Actinopteri > Cichliformes > Cichlidae > Apistogramma > Apistogramma diplotaenia. The sequence continues at coordinate 9,328 of VOQJ01012672.1, forward strand.
AATAGCTCATTCCCTGTGAAAAAATAACTATTGTGCTAATAATTTCAAACTCTGCCAAGTCAGTAATGGCCTTTTAGTTTCATTTAATAGAGAACAGCATTTCTATTTTTTCCCTCCTCCTTTTATCCTGCACCATTCCCTCTGCATTATGTCCCTTAATTCCTGTCCTTAACAAATTTGCTATTTTAATTTTTGATTAATAATCCTCGTGCCATCCCTCCCTGTTCTCCTTCTTACCTTGCAGCATCTGGCTTTTGTTCTCTCCTGACAGAGACACCCCCCCCCCTCACTATTTATATGCAGGTAAACCATGCAGTGTATGTATGTCAATTGTTTTCTGTGTAAGTGGGCACTCTGTTGCAGCAGTTTAATGATAATGGAAGGTCAAACTTTATTCCTAAGCACAGCAGACAGATGCAGACTGTCCAGTCATACGTCCAAATCCCTCTGTCACTAAATCCAGATGTCGGATGACTGCCATGTCAGAATATGTGCGGTGAGGTGTGGACTACTTAATCTGCCTGTGGACACTTCTGCCACGTGACATCAACCTACCTCCTTCACGCACACTGTTTCCATCTTTATGCTTGCTACCCTCTCTTTCCCTCCCTTCCCATCTGCACATCCATTCTGACCCACAATTGTTTGTCTATTTTTGGGATTGTCTGATTAGGAGCCAGATGTGCAGACTGTGACTGGCTGCAGCAGAAGCCTGTGGAGTGGGGAAGCGTTGGAGTGCGCGTGTGCTTGCATGTGTGGGGGGTTTAATCTGCTTGTAATCAGTCTCTGGGTAGAACAAGGGGGCTAGGGGGTACTCTTGGTAAGACTGGCCCTGATGCTGCCCAGGTTATATACTAAGGGGTTCGTCCTAAAGCTCAGTATGTGTACACGTGTGTGGTGAACTCTTCACTGGGGGTGTGATTGCAACCTTTGCCCCGCTGTCTGTGTGGTTAACCTCACAGATAGACAAAGACAGGCAGGAATGGGGTGGGGGAGTGTCTGGAGGAGAGTAGGGGAGGAAGTCTGTGAAAGGGATTACACATCAGTAAAGTAATCCCCTTCTCTCTTACAATATAAGCCACTAATGAATTTGATGATGCTGCAGGAATTCATTTCCATGTCTGTTTCTTTGAACTTCATCTTCACATTTACACTCAATACTACTGCCCCCTCTTTCCATCTTGTGCTATATAGATATTCTTTCCTCGTGTGATTAAAGTAAGAGCATCGACACAATTGCACCAATATGCCCACAGAAAGACTCATCGAATCATTTGTAAGGAAAAAAGGGACGGATTTAGATGGACAGTGATTGCAGTCCTTGTACTCAGCATAGACACAATGCAAAAAGAAGCTCGTAGCAGAGTCAGCTTGGCTGCTCCTTTTCTCTCATGTATAATGACTGAGTGTATATGGAGGAGGAGGGCACTGAACACACAGCAGTCTGGACTCACACATTCTCAACTGTTGTTTTGTAGTCTATAATTACACAAGTAAATATTAATTGCATGGGTAAACACATAAATAAATATGTCTGGGAAATAAATCTTTCGAGCTGTTAGTTTTATTTTCTGCCATTGCTACCGGTTGGTGTGAAATGCAGTCTGGGACGCTCTGCTGTGCCAAATTCACACAAGGCTGTCACTGGCCAATCTGTAACCACGCCTCATTCATTTGCATAAGGCATGATTAGAAAAAAAAAAACAACTTTAGGAAAATAAAAGACCCCAGTTGCTCCAAGGGACTCTACATAGAAGTAATGAATACAGCATGAAAAATATATTGAGCTATAGATATATAGTAGAGCAAGTGTGTGAAAATGCACGACAACCATGCTAGAAGCATTGAGATATAAATCTGAATCTGATCAGTTTCCCATTCATGGTGTTAGCTCATTAAAAACCGCATTAAGGAACAGATGGCAAGTCAGAATTTTGTGTATCTAAATAAAGCAGCTACCTGAAAACTGTGGCTCGTGTAGAGATGTTGAGATTTTGCTTGTAATGACTGATGCGTGTTTTTGAAGCTAAATGTTGGTTTTGTATTAAACTTGGTGCTTATGGGAGAGATTTGACTTAAGAAATATAACAGCACAAAATCTGAATCAACAGTGATTCTGAAATGGTTATTCATCTTATATATTACTGTTTAGTGTGACGAGTAATATGACCTCAGCCCTGATTGATACAACACACACTTCTCATCTGCTGTCTGCCCATATGCAACCATTCACTGGCAAACATGTAAGGCACTGGACAGCCGCCCTCTGCCCTCTGCCCATCTTTATCCAGACCCAACTGGACCTGTTCCAGAATGCCCCACTGGACATGGATCCGTGCAAAATAAACTCCCATCAATCCAACTGGGAAATTAAAACCGTGTCCGTGTTTGCTCTGTCTCCACTCATCTCTGCCCTGGGCTTTCTGCCACCCCAGGGATTAGTCATGACTGTAACCTCCAACCTTGAAGTTTTTCTAAATGGATTCTGGTCAAACCAGAGATCAGCAGACATTCCTCCCTCAGGGAGCCTACCGGTGTTGTGTCTGAAAAATGAGGAAAAAGATGAGAAATTATGTCATCAAGATTTTCCTGTCAGAATAACTTTCCATAGGCTCTGTTAGACATTTCCTTATCACACGGGGCCTGATATTTATATGAAAGTGGGGTAGCGTTCGTGATTATGTACAGACATGTGGTACGAGCCATTTTATGATAAGCGGAGCTTTGTGTTGAGTTGGCTCTTTGCCATCCGTCTACAGGATGAGAAATGAGTTCCAACTTTCCTCTTCATTGCTCTTGCCCTTTCTCAATAATTCACCCCCCACCACTGTCCCTTCTTTTTTTGATCCCTTGCCTACTTTGACAGTTTTAATGAGTGCCAACATCTAGAGAGGGCAAACATGGTTCACTCCAGTCTGTGAAATAATTTGCATTTCTTAGTTATCTAAATAAGATGCTTCTTATCCTTTGTGGGTTTGTTGCAAATGTCTGCTGTATTGATTGAGACAGCACAGGCCTCCTGGACCACATGCTTGTTAGGTTAGTTGTCCTTTAAAGTCTGTTCTTTTGAGATATCCACTCCCTTGGCACAGCAGTTTGATTTATTGGTTGCTAAAGAGGTACTTTTGCAGATGAAGCCATGGGAAAGCACAGGCTATTGAATTTGGTTGGCAGGTAAAAATGTCTTCTGAAACTATATGCCCAGTGAGCAAAATTCATATCATCGTTGGTATGGCGCTCCAGCAATGTAGCAATTGATGAACTGCCTGATAAAGGCTTAAGAGACTGTCAGAAGGCTGTCTCTCTTGAAAATCATAATGAAAGAACTGTGTACAGGAGGATTGGGGGAATAACCATGTATTATTGCTGTGAAGCTGAGCTTTTATTATCTTTTAATAGTACATATGAGTGAAGTGACTCCCTTAGCAAGCCCGAAAATCATTCAATATGTCAACATGAATTTCAACACTGAATTATTTAGCCATTATCACCATTTAAAAGTACTGAAAGGTTAAGCTGGTGGCATTTCGTTCAAATAAAACTCCATCATCTCATATTTTGTCACTTTTCCTAACAGGGAGTTGATTCATCATATTTTGGGGTGTGTGGGGAAAAAAAGATGACTTATATCTACAACGGCCAATAGAGTCACTTTGATCCCCATAGAAATCAGTGTAAAATTCTGTGGTCAACATACTTGGAGCATACTTGGTTGCCAAACACATTTTGATATGAAGGCTGCTATAACACGAGTTAGAGCTAGTTAGATGTGATTGATAAGTAAATCTTTAGGGGACTGCTGTTGGATATCAGATGAATAATTACAGCAGAGCTGAACGAGTCATGGATGGGATGTTGAGACAGGGAAGGGCAGAGTGTGTGACTGGATGAGTGGAGAACCCGGCAGGTTGCTGGCTGTGCAGAGCAGGGCAGAAACCATAGCTTAGCTGAGCAGAGACTCCGGAGTGTGGTGTTCTAACCCAAGCAAATAAAGAACAAAATCCGGAGCAGAGCAGCTGAATCGGTTACAGCCCTGAGAAGCAGGGCTGAGGACTGCAGACTAGGGCAGAGCAGTGTGGATGCTGGATGAGAGAGATGCTGCAGGTCTGGTGAAGAGGAGGCAGATGTGGGTGAGATGATAAACTTTTACTGATCTACTTTTACAGTTATTAGTGGTAAGCGCTGTGACCTCACAACAAGAAGGTCCCGGGTTCCAATCCCATCTGGGGCATTTGAGTGTGGAGTCTGCATGTTCTCCCTGTGTGTGTGTGTGTGTGGGGGGGGGGGCTCTGGGGGGGGGGGGGTGTTTCCTTTGGGGGAAA
>VOQJ01012676.1:11928-34709 GCA_015052665.1 Apistogramma diplotaenia
CACACACCCGAAATCCAGGTGTGTGTGTGTGTGTGTGTGTGTGTGTGTGTGTGTGTAAGAATCCACCAGTTAAAACATAACTGGAGGCACAATACAATAAGTGCCATTAAGTGTGTGTGTTTCCCAACACACCACAGGAGCCCCTGTGTGTGTGCGTGCATGTGTCAAAGTGTACACAACCATCCATGTCATGGTTAGTATAACTTTTGTTTTGTATGCTTGGTATTTGAAACAATTTAAATGTACTGACCTACTCTAACCACAGGAAAAAAGCTGAAATGACCCAAACCTCCCAGAAACATTCTCTAGAGCTAAGATAAGAGTTTGATAGTGTCACAACATACCAGCCTGCATAGTATGTAGCACGAAGAAGGTGATGTTTGTCTTAAGTAAAATGCTAATGCGGACAGAAATGTGACACATAGCATGGCATGTGATGGTAAGTGCTCTTAGCACTCCCGTGGAGGCGTAACAACAGGGGTGACGAAGCGACTACTGCTGGACACAGCTACGCACTGGAAGACGACTGAGATCAAACTGAAAAGCGATGAGGAAGAGGTTGAGAAAAAAAGAAGACTGCAGGATAAGGTAATTCAGCTGAGAGAGAGTGACAAAAAGAAGGAACATTTAAAAAAAAAACCTGTAAAACTAAAATCCTAATTGTGTTAAAAACCCTGTGCTGATATCTAGTTATTAAAAAATTTGGCAGCATAATTTAATAATTCTTTGTGACCGATGGAGATGATGAAGAGTAAGTGCCCAATATTCTCCAGCCAGCTGAGCTGCAGCAGGCAGGAACACACACACACGCACGCGCACACACGCACACAAACCAGCACAACACAGCAACAGGAGCGCCCGACACCTGTGATTGGTCAAGAGTCCTTCTGGAGTTCCAATGACAGACACAGCAAAGAAAGCGAGAAAATGAAATATCCATACAAAACAAAGGTAATGACTGGTTGGCAAATGAACAGGGAAAAATAAAAATAAAAAATAAAAAGCAGCTTTTGTAAAAATGTTAGAGAATGTCGCATAATAACAATGATAGTAAAGTGGCTGTTGCACTTTAGCTTTGTTCTTGCAGACAGGTGCCAAGTTCCCATGATTACCGATGGGAGCTCGTGTAAGATTCGAGCAGTTGCATACGATGGTGGACTCCAGATCTGGTGGGGGGAAAAAAAGCAGAGGCAGAAATTGGTGATTGATTTAACACTGCCTCAAATGTCTGAGGAAAGAAGGGGAAAAAGAAATGGTGAGGCAGCACAGTCTGTTCAAGTCAAGAGAGACCGCAAAGACACAAAAGAGGAAAGAAGAGGTGGAGACGAGGGAAAAAGGGAGGAGGAATCAGAGGGAGGCGAGAAGCGTCTTAAAGAGGAAGAACTAAAATAGCAGGAGGGGGACACTTACATGATGGGTGGGCTCTACCAGTGAGGCGGTACGTAGCTGTACCCAGGTGTCCCTTGGGGCCTGTAGGTTGGCACAGTAACTGGGTGTGCTCCAATTGGGGCATGCTGTGGCGTTGTCAGCAGAGTCCCTGCACATGATTAACACCACCAAGAATATAAATTCAATTTGTTCTTGGGTTGCAGCTAAAAATCATGTGCTTTTTTTCCCTACTAAAAAACTAACTAAAAATACAAATGCATAAGGTTTTACAAAGAAAGATTCTAACTCCACAGAGAAAGACCCCAGTCAGATGGTGGATTCAAACCCAGGATGTGCTTGCTGTAAGGCTACAGTGTTAACCACCAGAATTGGAAAATTAAATAGGAAAACAAGAAGGTAGGTGAGATGAGCAAATAGATTTTTACTGGTGTAGTGGTTTACGCTTTTGGCTGCTTTGTTCCTAGGAGGAGACACTGATCTCTTTTGGGTTGCATCAAAAACAAAAACAAACAAAAAATGCCAAATAGAGATTCATTGTGGTGACTTGTAGTGAATAAGGGAGCAGCTGATAGTAGCTTTATTCATTTAATTTAATAGTTTTTGTTGCATTTAATAAGACAACTCATTTTGACTCATTTACTTTTTCATTTTTGGCAGAACCATAGAGCCTTTGATGGCAGCTTAGGAGCCTTAAAGCCTTCCAACACTTCAAAAATATTTATTTTACTATCCCAGTAAGTAGTTACCTTATGCATTAATAAAAATCTAGAGCAGGGATACTCAATCCAGGTCCTCAAGGGCCGGTGTCCTGCAGGTTTTGAATGCAACCCTGCTTAAACACACCTGAGTCAAACAATTAAGTCATTAGCAGGACTGTGGAAATCTTAACTGCATACTGAGGAGGTGATTTAGCCATTTGACTCAGGTGTGTTGCAGCAGGGTTGCATCCAAAACCCGCAGGACACCGGCCCTCGAGGACCTGGATTGAGTATCCCTGATCTAGAGGTTCATCGATTGACCATTTAGAGGAATCTCAGCCTGAGTGGTGTCCGGCCAGTAATTTTCTCATGTGTCTGATTATGACTCAGTCAGTTTCATGCATGTGCAACACACACAGGCTGGCACAGCCAAATAGTTGTGCGCACACTTGTAGCCACACACTAGCATGTCATTAGAATTTAAGCTCTAGGACCTGTCACTAAAAGCTCCTAACATGAACATCTGTGGCTACCAAGGCTATGACTACAGCTCATTTTTTTTCCTTTGAAATGGCAGAGCTAATGATGGGTACTGGCAGGTCTCTCTCAGACTCACACACATACCGCAATCAGTATATCTGTAACTACAACAACAACAACAAAATAAAAGCTATTCTCAGCTGCTCTCAGTTATTCACAATGGGCCATAACAACAGGTACCTCCACGTTTGATTTGGCTGATTTTTTACAACAGATGCCCTTCTCACACCCCCAAAGGGATTTCTGTCTCTTCCCAGTGGAGCCAAAATCAGAGCATACGATATTGCATCACAAATTACAGTCAAGAGTGAAGAATAGTTGTTGTGTTAGTACCTGCGCTCATGGCCATGGTTGTCCCAGCTACCATTCCCATGGCAGCCATGCCGTTGTTGCGAGGAGCAGGTACAGGGACCGGGGCGGGGTAGAGGGCTGTGGAGGGGATGCTGTTAGGCTGCACCACGGTGGTGTGATGGATCACATGCGGCTGAGCAGCAAACACTGGTTGGGTGTAGTACGCTCCCTGTCAGGACAAAACATTGGAAAATACTTGGCGCTCACTCAGGGTTTCAGAAACTTCTTCAAGTTAATTTCTATAACAAGAACAAGCAAAACAGACTGAAACGCAATACTTAAGAGGGCCAGAAATGGATAATGTCTTTTCTTTCCATTGCACCAAATTACAAACAATAAAATTATTGCCTTGTTGTTGTCTCATCGTGTGTGTGACTGAATCTCAGAACCAAGCTACTTCCATTCAATCCGTTTTCTAATTTAGAAAATCTGTTTTTCCCCCCCCCTGTGGGTAATCAACCCTGGTATGATTTGTTAAAATGTACCATTATACAAAAAAGAAAAAAAAAGGGGAAAAAAAGAAAAGAAAAATCAAAACAATGTGACACATTGTGTGTCCCTGCGGCCTGAGAAACGCACTCTCGCTCAAAAGTCTAATTCTGCCGAACAGAAACAACCTGTGAACACGATAAGTGCTCTGAATTTAAACAAGCCAAATCAACAGACAAACCATTGCACAGATGACAGACCATTTACTGTCACAAACTGCTTCACTTCATTGTTTTTAATACAGAGTAAAATGACACAGGCTGAGCTGGTAGCACGCACGTATTTAGTGGAGTGGTTATGTTAAACGGTTCTGGCAGCCGAGCAGCTGCAGCAACAAACCCCCATCAACATTTTTCAGTGTTAAAGTAACGAACGCCTCTCCGAGCTAATGCTGCCACTTCAAAACATCCTCACCTGTGTGTATAGGTTCTGCTGAGGGTAGGCACTGCGAATGGGGTACATAGCTGTCGGGTATGGGGTAGGGGTTGGAGTGTAAGGAGGGGGTGCTCCATTTGACTGAGTGGGGGGCACTTTGTATGGAGTTCCCGCTGCAGTATATCCTATAAACAGAGGAGAAAAAGAAGGATTTAGAGATTATTATAAATATACCAACTCACAGAAAACCCAGAACAGTCTCTCATTTACTCTTCAATAAAGCATTAGAATGATTTTCTAAATTCTCCACACTGTCTTTAGATCGGTAATTTATGAGTGATTCGACACCCTAAAAATTTTAATAGGTGGTAACAGCCAGTAGAGTACACACTCATTCCCATTTAGCACTAGTCTCCACATCATTATTTGCATTTCCTATAAAATCCACCAGATGGGGACGGGTTCCGTCTTTTGATGGGATTTGAATATCAAAACAATAATGCTGAGGGTTTATGTATATTTATCGAGTTTAAGCATGAGCTTTGAAGATGGGAGCTTTGCACTGTGCACTGAAAAGCCATCTAGTCACTGTATGAGGCATTTTCAGCATTGCCTGGATTATATTTGGTAAAGCTGTAACCAACAACCACAGCAAAGCTCAAACACCATTTCACATAGTCTCCCCCCCTTTAACTGACACTACGTCACTGGCTGAAAGGCATGACGGTGAGGACAGTAAAGGCATCTGGTTCAGACCGCTGCATTTGTGTCCGCACTGATCTCCGGGGTGTAGTACCTCTAAGCAGCCACCTGGAGGAGCCTGAAGGTCAAACATGCTACTAGCTAGCTGCTGCCACTGTGGAGCTTATGAAAGCACTTTTCTCACACAAGGACAAGGGAACAAAGAGATGCTGGAGCCACTCTGTGGCTAAAAGTCTGTGCGCGCGCACGCACACACGCATAGTCTCACATTCATTCTTTGCTCTAACATGCACGCAGGGCATTAAAGGACAATGGTGTGTGACAATCACACAAAAGCCCTGCTGATAGAAAACAGTTTGTCTCCTCAGCGGTCTTGAGAAATAATAACCAAGACACGTCTTCTAATCAGACCGAGGCTGGCTTGTCTTTGCAATTCATTGCCGTCTCTGATTCAAAATCTAAACATTTTCATTTCCCCATAAATTAACCACTGTAGAGTGAAGGGAAGGATATCTGCAGTCAAGCAAAAAAAAACAGCCCTGATAATGAGGCTCAGGTTTCGGCTGGAACAAAGCTGGAGGAGCTTTGCCAAAGCATACCTGATATTTGGTTAGACTTCCAAAAGACAGAAAACAAACTCGGGGAGGGAACAAGAGGAGGCGGCTTCAAAAGCGGCACAGATGAAAAGTACAACCCCCACCCTCCCTGCTGGCGTACCACACTAAATATTTAAGACAATAGAAAACAATTAAAGCAGCTATCTGCCCCTCTGCTAGGGAAACTGAATTTAATCCATACTTTCAAACACTTTTTTCCTGAAAGATGTTTTAATCAAATTTTGAAACACTCAATAGATCCTTGCGCGATTAGAGACGTTATCTTTGCTGCTGATACAAAACACATTAACATTGTCTCCGAAGTCAGTAACAGTGCATGTCTTCAAAGACCCCATTAATTAAAAACCTCTTGCTGACACTGCAAATCATTCATTTCCTTTATTTCTCCTGCGCTCATTTCATGATTTCGATTCTTTCGTTTTTGCTTGTCTTTTGCGTGCATGAAGATGTGTGTCTGTTTTTAAAATGGCTAAATGTTGAGCAATCCTTGTTGAAGTCCTTCCTCGCTTACACCCTGTTCAGATCTTTATTGCATTACTGTATAATTACTTTTATTACTACAGATGAGCACAAGATTCAGCAATTCAAGTCCCCAATGACTGAGCAGCACAATTAATTTCATGCTTTCAAGAAATGTAATAGATTTCTTTTCTTATGCTTGAACTACAAGAAAGCCTGTACTAACCAAATCTAATCTGTCTATACATACAGCCCATATCTGTACTACCATCTGCTAAGGGGACCACACAATGAAGCCCAGCAGAGTATGTATAAGCCGCTATATGGGCACTCGCAGCTGCTACTGGCTAGCTTCCCACTCCTTCACCATTAATGCCCTTTAGGCTGAGATCACCACTTAATTCATATTGCTTTTAAATGACTCCAGTCTGTGTGGAGCTCTAAACAACACTGTAAATGCATGAGTGATGGTAATGTTCCTTCAATTTTTATGAGCAAGGTTTGGTTCATAACTTAGCTGTAACCACATGTAACTCCAATAACCATTAAATATGTAGGAAGCCGTATTTGCTTTAGGTTAAGCACGCATAATAAACAGACAAACTCATTGCATTGCTATGCAGCACTACAGAACAGCAGCAGCAGCAGTGACGGATCCTCGTTAAATTAAAATGTCGTCAGTGTGTAATTTATTCAATACATTAAGTGTTAGACCAGCCTTAACCTTAACACTGACTAACTTTCATTTCACACTATCACATTACTCAACTGCCAGACTGTGGCTCCTGATTACTCATCAGAAAGATTAATATATTTTTTAAATGATTAGGATAAACTGGTGGCAGGGTTTGTTCACAAATACTCAGCTTCATTGTTGTAGTGATGCAGAAGCATGTATTACAAAAAAAGAAATTTATGCACCCGCTTAACGTCACCTTGGTGTGAGATTCTCTCCTGTCTTATTGTCATTTGAAGTCACGTCAGTTTCTCCCCTTTGCGCTCCTTCACTCTGTGTGTGGGCGTAACCACTCCTAACCAGCTCAGTCTCATGGTAAAAATGTGAGAAAAGGCTATTTTTTGATACTTGATTATTTTTTCCCATTAAAGTCGGCATGACTTTCAAGCTATTATATTTCATTTGGGATAATGCTCAGAGGAGCCTGCAGCACGCATGCTGTCGAGAGACTAAGTGAGGATGCATCATCCTAACAACCAAGACGACTGAGCTTATGGTGGCAAATGGTTAGATTTTAACCCAAACAATGATTCTAGTCATTTTTACACTTAACTTTCTTAATAAAGCTATTTTGTTGAGAATCTGCCCCATGTGGGACTTGAACTTGGAAAAATGTAGACATGTGGAAAATCATTCACTTTGTGTACATGCAGATACAAGGAATCAGTAGATATGAAATTAAAGATGAACGGGTGTCAACCACAAATGTTAGAATGTCAGGCCTAAAACATTTGCATTTTTTAACAACTGCAACCACATATGTGAGGTTCTTGTATTTAGAGTCTGGTTGATGATACTGAATAAGGGGGCTGTCTAAATTTGGTAGGTAAATAAAGCACGGCATAAGTATTTTTTGAAGTATTTACCCTGCATTATTAGGCTTTAGCATGAACTGTTCCTCATGGTTTACCTATAAATATATAAATAAACAGAAAAAATAAGAACAATAAAACTTATTTATTCTTATTTTTACTTAGCTACATGATAATGATTGGTCTGTAAAATTATCTACATCTATCTGGTATCGTGTGCACAAATTTCTGTGGTTCCCTTACAAGCTCTGCCATCCCTGCGGTGCCATTATCCTTTTTTTTTCTTTTTTTTTTTAATAGAAATGACAAACATCCCCCTAATTAACTCTGTAAATTAGAGTAAATGACAACAATTACTCCCAAGATATTACCTTCTTAAATTTAAGCTGTGTGTGTGGTAGAGCTTACCTGGTGGATACCCAGGACTGCCTGTTTGATAGAGGTTGGGTGTATAGGTAGGAGCTGTAGCAGGATACCCCCCTGGATAGCCTGCAAGGTGCCACAGACGAGAGAGAAAATATTAGAAACCTTAATGTTGAGAAAGGGCCAGAGAGAGAGACACACACACACACACACACACACACACACACACACACACACGAAACCCCCTCCTTTCCCTAACCCACCCCCTTATTCACACAGACACCCAGGTAGGGGAGTATTTGGTTTGAAGCAGGATGTGCACAGATGGCGCTCATTAAAAAAATGTCTGCACCAATAACACAGTTGGCTGAATGCATCTTACATACACCAGTTTGGCAGACGGGACACACCTGCCAATATGGTGTGGGAGGAGAGATAAATTCAGAAACATTAGTAATGCATGCAGACACGTGCGAGGGATGCACGCACGAATCCTCCAGTGCGTCATAAATTACGTTTCGAGCAAACAAACTCAATTTGACCTGAGAAAAAAGCTTCTGCTTATAAAAAGGTGCAGGTTTGACAGAGTGAGACATAGAGGACAGAAGAAAAAAAAAAAGCAGTACAGAGTGAAGAGAGGGAGTGTAAGCGAGCTAAGTGCTGTTCTCTCCTCACTCTTTGCTATTATTGGCAGACAGTCTCACAGATCTGTAGCCTTGAGCCTCCGCTATATCGAGCTTTGGCTGCTGTAGGTTGAGCTACAGTCGGATGTAACCGTTCCAATAAATGTCTTTATCTAAAATAGCGCCGTTATAACACTGCTGAGATGTTAATCATGTTTCAACGAGCGATCACACAACCTCCCGCGTTTTCTTCATTCATGCTAATGCAAATTTAACAATCTTTAATAGATACTGTCAAAGCAGCAGACACGTCTATGCATTCAATGTAATCACAGCACATAATTAATTAGTAAATATTTAATTTACAGACTTCTACTTGGGGAAAAAATTTGCAACAATCCTGATGACTTTTATTTCAGCTTATTATTTATTTACTGCTTAGCATTTCGGACCACTGATCGGGGGGTGGGTGATTAATAATTATGTGATCTTGACCTCCAGTAGATTATCTCCACACAATGTCTTTATTGAAATTAATCATGCAAGATTTCATCAAAATCCTTCAAACCATTTCTTCGATATGAAGTGGACATGAAAATAAATTAAAACCCAAAGATTCAACCATATGACCTTGACCCCAGTGACCCCATATGCTTTGGTCATAAGCTGGCTACCCATGAATTCTGGTAAGCATAGGCTGAACGGTTTTCGAGTTATTGAGTGGACGCTTCAATGAACACTGCCTGAATGCTCACCCACCCACCCGCCCGCCATGGGTGATCACATATGTCCCATCTTTCAACAGGCGTATTTAAAGAAAATGGAAAAAAAAAAACCCACAAAATCTCTTTTCAGTTCATCATAAGCACTAATCCAGAGCTTTGAGTCAGATGATACATTAACACACCGGATGTTGCTACACTTCAATTAAACATGTATACTATAACAATTTGGAATGGCTCCAAGTATTCAAAAGGAGGAACAATTATGACTGCTGCAAGCTCATTTTCTTCAACTGCATGCACTTAATCACATTATTTTTAATCACAAGAAATGGACAAAAGAGGCATTAAAGTTGTGCCTCAAAAAAAAACCCTACACATATAGCTAAATTACCTTTCAGTTTATACCAGGATTTTATTCTCAGAGGCCCCATAACTGTTTTATTATCAAGACTTGGTAAAAATATAACCAATTAAAAAAAAAAAGAAGAACCGAGCAAATGTTAAGACTTATTTTACCTGTTCATCAGCTGCCTGTCCGTGCATGTTTACTAGCTAAGGTCGAGTAATTTATTGCTATATCTGAGGGTGAACAATGCTCTCTAATGTATATTATTTTCTCTTCATGCTGGAAGCAGGTAAAGAAACTCCTCAATTAGAGCTGTGAATCTTTGGGAATCCCACGATTCGATTCAGAATCGATTCCAGGGGATTCGATTTTTTTCAGATTCTTTCAAATCCAAATGATTCTTGATTCAAAACGATTTTCAGGATCTCTGGATCTACTCCAGTCTGCTGGCATGAAAGCAGAGTACATTTATAAAGATTTTATAATTGTGAATGTTTTATCAACCTATTGCAATAACGTAAACACACAAAGGTAAAGCCAAGACAACATGTCTGATTTATTTATGCTTCCACGCACTTTTTAAACTTGCACAAATATAATATCTTTGAGGCTGACACTCAAGCTACTTGAACTTCTCACAGTTATCAGAACACTACATCAAAGTAATAAAACTGTAGTAAAATAAATTGGTAGACTTGGGCTAGCTGCCAGAACTTGCCACTACTCAAAACTTAAATTATACAAAAATACTGCTCTTTCTGTAAAAACAACAAATTGCTTCGTACAAGAACTAGGCTTAGGCTAGTTGCCTATTTCTGAGACCATGCCACTTCCCGAAATAAAACCACTTAACAAATCACAAAAATTACAAATGCATAAAAGTGCTTCCAAAAATAAATGTGCTGTTACATTAATAAAAATGGGTAGGCTTAGCTTAGCTGCCAGAACGTCCACTTCACAGATGAAATAAAACAAAAAGATACTGTAACCTCTCTTTGTGTAAAAACTACAAAACAAAAGCTGGCGGACGACTTTCCCGTTACAAATCACTACAAATCGCAATCGAGTCTTGTCGAGCCCTTTCTTACCCGGGCCAGGTTGACATTAAAATCCAATGTTTCCAAATGGTTGCTTTCAAAGACCGCGGAGGCGGTTGGATTTCTTTTTCATCCTCCATTCTTTAGCGGCGCAACAAGCACTGTAACATGACACTACACACCCCTCTGTAGACCTACTACGCTCCCATGCCTGTACATAGCCCATGCTGTTTCCTTGTTTTGCCTAGCGCTACGGTGGCTGAGAACGCACACCCGCACCCACCAAAAAAAATAACATTTTTTGAAAATGAGGATTGATTCTGAATCGTTCAATATTAGAAACGCGATTCGAGCTCAAATAGATTTTTTCCTGCACCCCTATCCTCAATGTGTCTTTCCTTTTACCTCCTCTCCTCACATTAAGCCCTTTATTAGGTACGTTTTGCTAGTACCAGGTTGGACGCCCTTTTTAGGCCGATCTTAACTGGCTTCAACCTCAGTATACCACCGTACTGAAAGTGATAAGTGTGTGCACACATCTTACCTGTAAAGGCCATGTTTTTGGGGTTTCCATACGGGGTTCCAGGCTGAACGGGGCTGTAGACTGGATTCATAGCTGAAGATAACCTGTTCTTACTAAGAGAGAAACAAACAGAGAAAGTGGAAAACGGAAGAGAGTTAAGAGAAGACGGGGGAAAGAAAAATAAGCCATGTAAACTGGAAAGAAAACTGTTATGGTTATCAAACACACTCACACACTCATCACACACATAATCCCAAAGTCAGATTCTTAAAGCAACACTCGGCTCAAGGATATTGCCAGCGTGCCACAAAAATCAAGCCCTGTGACTCCCCACTCTCGAGTAGGCTCAACATAAGCATGAACTTAAACACAGACAGCTGGGGAAAAAACAAGAAACCCAAGTTGTGACAGACAAGAATGCTTGAAAAATTGAAAACTAATATTTTGGTGTCCTGTGTGGCATTAAATGCAGCTACCTGCCTTATTTTCTGCTACTGCACCAACAGGACAAGCGCCACTATTCGAGTTTTCAGACGGGAGGCCAGTACTAAAGTCAGGCGGTAAAAATGGTTGAGGTGAAGGTGCCAGATAATGTCCCATAAGGCATCTTTCTCCATGGTGTAGAAGATCTCGAAGTGCACGTCGTGCATTTCCACTTACCTGCTCATTGCCAATCTAGGCCTGCGAAATTGTGTGTGTGAGTGTGTGTGCATGCGTGCCCCGTACCTCTTGTGCGTGTCTGGTTGATACATGAAACTGAATTTGTCTGTGGGATGCCCGCTCGCCATTCTTGCTGTATGCAAATGAGGAAGGAGTGGAAGTGGATATGCAAATCTGAAATTAAAACAGCGAGAGGTCATGATTACAATGAACACAGGAAGGGAGAAAAAAAAAGGAGAAAAAAGTAATTAAAAGAAAAACAGCAAAAAAGCAAGCACCAGTGCAACAGCAAATGGTTAGTGATAGCAGCAAGGGAGACAGTGCATTGGACTATGTCAGAGTGAGTGACCGTGGTAACAGCTGTGTATTTAATGTGTATGAATTTATAAAAAAATTTTAAAAAAGGATGTAAATGTGATAAAAGACAATACTTGCTTCTATCAATTTAAAAATGTGTCTAGGGGTGCTTATTGATTTTTATAGGTAGCATTTCATTCATCTGTCTATTTGCATAAACTATATGACGTGTGTCCAAGTGAGTGAAAAATGAATATGGACTTGCATATACATATGTGACGTGCTGTTCAAGACAAGTACAAGCAGCAAAGCTCAAAGTCAATACAGCCAATGAAAAAAAAAGCACAGCACAGCCAGTGAAAAGTGCAAGTGGATAAGCAACACAACAGGACAGGAAATAATAAAAACAAATTTTTAAAAAAAGTACCAGGCTGAGTTTTGCACCAAGCCAGGAGTAAGCATGATCCAGAATAATAAGAGTGCTGCACAAACACAGAGTGGAACGGTTGAGCAATAAATAAAGAGGAAAGGTGTCTGCGGGCTGTGTTATCTGAGTTCATGTGTAACTTGTGTTGATTTTAACTTGCCTTTCCTTAGAAAGATGGGACTTGGCATGTGATGGCAGGGATTGAGTGTGGGTTTGTAAAACGCTGTGCTGGATATTTTGTGGCGAGCCCTCACAACACGGCACATCCCCCCACTTATTCGCCATATAAAACGATCAAAATTTATCATGTTTGTGACTTCAGTTTGCACTGATCCATCCCAAGCTCGTGCTTCACGGCCAGTTACCAACTGACAAAACACAAACCTTTTACGTGATTATAGCTGCGCTGTCATAAGAGCTGGGCATACGCTGTACCGGGGTGATGCCAAATGGCACCAAGTGACACTTCATATTAGGCAAGGAAGCATTTCGGTGCTTTGTAAATGAGCCCTGATGTGAAAAACATCCAAAGACAGTGACAAATAAATGCGAGCACAAACACGTGCGTTTTTGTACATGAATTCCATTTAAAACATGCTTCCCCCTCAAAAATAACATGAACCTGTGTGTGTCTGCGGGTGCGTAAGACAAGAGTGGCGATATGTAAGCCGTGCCTCATTACTCAAATTCATGTCTCATAGCTAAAGAATGTGTCAGGGGAATTGATTAACCTACTGGCACCTTCCTTTTCTCTCCACTGCTCTTCTTTGTTTATCATTAGCCTTCTCTCCCTCAGTTAATCAGTACCTCTGCATGCAAAACAACACTTTGATTATAGCAGAATTAAAGCTGAATCTTCATCATTGCGACTCCCAAATTAGGTAGAACATCTTAGAAATACAAGCCACGTTTTTTCCCCCCTCTTCACCAAAATGTCTTCTTGGAAGACAAGTTTTAAAGATGATTTGTGGAAACTCTGTAACACTACAGTACTGTGCAAAAGCATTGCACCAACCCTCATTTCTTTATATTTTGTTTTCAAGGGAGCAGACTTCCTTCTAGTTTTGTCAGAAATTCATTTGATTTCTTTCAAACTTTCTTTGGACATTGGCTGCTTTTTCACTCATTTTTTTGTAATTAAGTATAGCAAAATGTTATTTCTATATAGCACCTCTTAAGACTGATATCACAAAGTACTCCAGTTCTTTTACCTGACCATTTTCAAGTATTAAAAACCCACCTAACTCAAGGGATGATTCAGTGTTGTGTCACATACAGAAAGCCTAGCAGCCCAATTTCAAATTGTCTTTGAAATAGTTTGTTACTAGCAGCTTGTAGCAAAATCATATGTTCCTATTTCTTCACATTATAGTTTGACCATAAAATAGTATTTTTGCACCAACAAAGTGATTCCTCCTGCACCATTAACTGAAAACTTGGCATATCTTGGCATGATGTATAAGTGTTCTTAAAGAAACGGGACAATTGGGCAACACAAGGAGCAGGCCTACAAATCTACTGAGGAACAGTATCTGAATACCGTCTCCGTCAGAAATCCAACAATGACCTGACACACAACGAGAGAAGCATCTGGTCTTTCAGTTGATCCATCTACTGTTCATTGAAGCCTCAATGAAAAGCAGTGAAGAAGACATGGAGAAAAGGCTGAGGCATGCCACATTGTAAGAACTGGACTGAAAATCCAGTTGTAACAGCTGTGACGAATCCAAATTTACAATTTTGGTTTAAAATCATCATCAGTATATCTGGAAGAGATCAGGAGAGAGATACAACAGTGAGTGTCTCTCGCCATCAGCAAGACATGGTAGAGGCTCTGTCGTGGTTTGGTGCTGTTGGAGAGCTTCTGAACACAAAACAGTACCATCAGATTTTGATCCAGCGTGCAAAGCATCGGATTCTCAACAGCTTTATTTTTCAGCATGACGATACCCAAAACACCGCCAATGCAGGATAAGCATACCTGCACAGAAAAGCACACCAGTCATGGATTGTCCTCCACAGAGCCCAGGCCTGATTATTATTGAAGCCCTATCATCATCATCTTGACAGAACAGTTCAAAAGGCAACCAACATCCAAAGAAGAGCTTTGAATATCCTACTAAGACTACTTAAAAGAAATTACAAGCTAGCTTGGCCTTACATATTGTATTTCCATGTATGTTTAAACTCCATGGCTCCATTTCCCATTTTCCTAAAAAACTATAAAGAAATGCAGGGTGGCTCAAGACTTTTGCACAATACTGTACACCAGAAAAATACATCCAGGCTAACTGTCAGCTCGTCAAAAACGTTAACATGCCACAAACCCCACAGTGCCAATGTCAAAATGCACATGTTCAGCCAGTATAACATTTTCCATATCATATGCTGTGCAGATGCCGCGAACTGAAAACATTCTGAGATAAAAAAACAAACGGCCACCAAGGTTAAAAAATGCCAGTTGCCTATATAGTGAGGAGAAACAATTAGTGTCTATCCTTAGATCAATATGTTTTTCTTTTTATTTAGGAGGGGGGAAGATTCACGTTTTCAATATCTGGGTTAAGAGGCCATTTTTATAAAAATTTAAAAAAATCGAAGTTACAACAAGTTATGTTAAAAGTGTTACCTTATAGTTCTAAACTAATCTGAAAATGCACAGAGAACAAGAACAAAGCACATTAACACACAAACTATCCCTGTTCTCAAAACACACACACGAACACAATTACAGCTTTGCATGAATAGAGGTGCGAGAGACGGGTGTGTTCATCTGTTTCACTGCACTTGTGTGAGTGCAAAAAAAAGGTGATGAAAAGTTAAAGCGAGGGAACAAGAGGGGCAGTTCAATGCATCCTAATGAGGGTGTGTACAAGAAACAGAGGAAAGCAGAAATTGATGTGGCGAGTAGGAGTGCCCAACCATGCCTCCCTTTGTTTTCAGGGGGAGTTGATGAGGTCTCCATTCCTAAAAAGCCCCCTCTAACCAGAAGACCTTCTGTTCAGCACTGCACTAAGGCAGAAGACCATTAAACAGAGGATGTTCACCGTACAGATTTTGCTTTTATTTGTAGAGCAGACCATAAAAGGGACAGACACAAGTCTAAACATATCCGTGCATTTATATATTTCAGAAATGTCAAAAACACATCCATACTTGCTTACAGACTAAAAAACAGTGCTGTAGGCAGGTTTGGGGTTTAAGGAACAACAAAGCGTTACAGGAAATGCACTTAGATGTGACTAATACTAGAGTCAGACATCCTCACTTCTAATGCTGCAACTGAATCCATTTTAATTTCTAAACTAACATTTTTATTTGGTTTGTTTCAACATCAGGTAACCTAAGCCAAGTACTTTTTGCTTAACTGAACCGAGAATGAAAGGAAACGGAATATTTTACAACCCTAATTACCCAGAATCCTTTCAAATTTCCAACCTTGTTGTTTCACCCAAATACAATGTTGAAGCAGCAGATAAACACTCAACTGAAAAACTAAAACTACGAAAACCTTGGCAGCTCCAGGTGTCCTGGTAATCATTTATTTTTTTTGGAATAAAAACTGAAGCCCAGTTATTAAGGTTAGACAGCTCTTTTTTTCTTTTGGACAAAGGCACTTTTATTTTTTAATAATTTAGCCTCTCTACACCACCACAGATCTTAAACAATAGGTGACTGAAGTTGAGACTTTCAGCTTCAGCTTAATAGGTTTTACAAAAAACTATTTGCATTAACTGTTAAAGAATCATTTTTATACACACTTCCATTTTCGCAGGCTAAAATTAACTGAGCAAAACGAACAACTTTAAATGACAGTATTGTTTTTAGTTCTTTGATGAAAATCCTTTGCAGTCAATGCCTGGCTAAAGTCTAAAAACCACACACACCTCTAAATGTGGTTTCCTCCCTTAAGATGCTGTGGTAGCCCAGTATGGTTACTGTACCCACAAATGACTAACGGGTCACAACCGTTGTTTGAATCCAGATTTGTCCTTTCAAAATGGCTCTTCTTTTATTGCCTAAGCTCCGTGCTGATGCTCTGCAGAGTCTTTTCTACTGAGCCTTTTTGTGAAATGGATTTATCTGTCTATTCGCTCCTCTCCTTGATGCAAACACATCTGACTCTGAAGACACGGGGCTTGCTGCAGTGTAACATCTCTCCATCAGTCAAAGGACTGCTGCTCTGACAGCAATGATGAAACTGCACTTGTGATGATAGCGTTTTCACTTATCTGTTGACAGCTATTACACTTTCCTGTAGGTTGTGACAATCAAACCAATGACCATGTTACCACGTTTGGCTCTATAACCACCTCACTCAATTTTTTCCCTTCTACCTGACTGTGACATTGCAATGATGAAAAACATTATCAGAAAATTGGATTTGCACTGAAAAGTGACAGAAACTAAAGCATGCTGTTTAGCAGGGGACTATTTCTGCAGGTGACTTCACTGGACAGTGTTCAAATACAACATATTATTTCATTCATTTTTCCCCAACTGCATAAATGGAAGCATGCTTTTACTGCACACTGAGCTATTTTAAGTTTCAAATATGGTTCTGGTAGGTGTGTTAATAGTATTTTATTTTTTTTAAATCCTGCAGCTCAGGCAAAGGAAACGAGCCGCTGCATGGCTGAGACAGATGAATATTATGCACACACGGCACCCTCAGTGGGTAAGAAAATTACATTAGCTCCATATCCATCTGACCAGTGAGACAGGCTAAAATACACAATCAATGTAGGCTAGAGCTTCTGTACATTTTGGCATGCACTGTGACAACTTTGTAGTCCTCTATAAAGTGAAATAAATGGAGCGGACTATTTAGTGGGCAAGAGATATTCTGAGGCAATGCCTAAATGAAGCAGACTCGATCTGCAACACATATCCAATCCTCAATGGGAAGGGGGGTGTTTAGGGCAAAGTCTTAGTCATGCTGGATTAAACCATATTTTACCCCAGTTATCTCAGGTCATCTTATTCCTGCAGTGTAATTTTAACATAAATATAGCAAGTAGGATGCTATGCTACAAAAACTGGCTGTGTTATGGCCAGTAAGGATAAAGACAGGAATAATACCCTCTGTAGTGACTCTGGCGAGAATGGCACTTCTGTGGCAAAGGCACTACTCCAGTAGAATACGTTTCAAAAGTATTCGGCTGAAATGGAAGCAAAAATAACTTCCTCTATTATGACCCCACCCAAGTCGACCAGGCAACATTGGTGCATCCTAAGGACTGAATATTTTGGGTACTGCTTTCCATTTACCATTTATATAGCATACAGATTTAAAATGGCTTTAAGCTTGTTAGTGTAGAAACAGCAGAGATGGCAGTCTGTTTGACATTGTTCTGTTTGGCAGAAACCTCTGTTGAACCTGGTGGACACAAACAGCCATTTCCCACAGGAGTCCATTGTTTTATTATCCTGTTCGCTTAAAATGTTTGGGCTTCATTAATGTGGTTTATGAATGCGTTTCATACAACAAATGTGCAGTTAAATTGATAAAATAAAGCAAATATGGTATTTTGTTCTTTACTCAATAGATTGATTGTTAACATGTTGAGGCTGGTTAAGGAAAATGCACAGAAACTGCAGCCCTGACAGTAAAGCACAATAGACATGTTTTTTGTCTTGTGTACACACAAAGACAGACACACGTAGACAGCAAGGATTTACTGACGACTGACTGATATTATTAAGGAGACCTTCCCACTCCCCAGCTTAACCCGAGTAATTTTTCAGGACTTTGTTAGGCTTAAACTCCATTAGTGAGACTTCATTTGGGCTGAACTCAAAAGCTATAACCTCAAGGCCTAAGCACAAAAACACAGCTTGCAAGCCTGCACGCTAACAGTGCTGGTATTTGTATCTGTCGGTCTTTTAACGCCTGTGTGACACTTAAGTTAATGTGTGGATGTAAATATAAATATGAGCTTTTTTTTTCTCTCAAAATAATAATGTTAGTTCCTCTTCATAAAGGAAGGCTCCTAAAGCCTGGGGGAACTAAAAGAGGCTGTAATGAGGGAGGGGGGAAAAATTGTGAACGAATAAAACATCTCTCTCGCTTTCATGTACTCACTCACACACTCTCTTTCTCACACACACACGCAAACAAAGAGCTACCATTCCTGGAGAACATGTACAATACACCACAACCCCCACGCCGACTCTATCCTCCCACATAATACCTCACCAGGCATCTACTCTTTAAGCAACAAATCAAAACCGGTGGGCGTTATCACACTTCAGCATGGGAGAGAATAGTACAGAACAGATTTTTTTTTTCAAATCCTCCAGAAGGAAAGCACTTCTCCGGGGTCATATGATTAGGAAATAAAGAAAGGCAAATCACAAGGCACTAACTTGCTGAGTGTAATTTGGCTTGTAAATAGCTTTTTTAAAATGTGGCAATTTAGGTTTTATAATTGTAGATTTTGTAGCATATTCATTTTGACCAATTATGACAAGTTGAAATGATGATGAATGATTCCAGCTTTTCACATAAGTAATGTTTCCTACCATTCCTTCTGTTAACTGACCAGTTATCAGTGAGACAGGCATTTTTCTTCAATCAATAATAAACAAGGACGAATATTATTTTAATAAAAACAAACATTGTTTGAACTGTGTCGATTGCAATTTTCTTGGCTGCTTCCAATTTCCATTGTTTTGTAAGTGGGACCTGTTTTTACAGATTACTGATTTCATTCTAATTATAACTGACAGCACATACCAAAAAAGCTTTTCCTTAATGCAGGATTTTCAAAATAAAATAAATAATTAAACTTTATAATTTTCCCCCAAACTGCAGTAAGTTAAAGGATCTTCTCTCACTAAAACAACACAAAATAAAGTACTCTGCTACTGGAGAGAGGTACAAATAATTAACTGAAAGTGAGTTGCTATACACCCACCTTTATCTAATGCATTTTACCTTACCAAACACAGACAGATTTATATAACAAAACAAATGTCAGGTACTTACATAATTTTCTGGTATCAGTTCTTAAAATCTATATTTAGTCAGGTTGTGCTACTGGTCAGTGATGTCAGGGGTCCATGGCAGTCAGTGACTGGAGACAGCTGGCCAATCAAGGTGATTTTTAATTGAGTTTACCCATGAATGTATTGATCTGAGACTTGGAACACATTTACCTTGCCAAGTTATACAGTTTCATGTCGCACCTCCACATATAACCAACACTTGCAATGTAGATGTGTCTGGGAGTGCACACAAATAAATTCCCAGACTTCTGCGTACAGTTTGATGTTAATGTGCGCTAATGTGGGCAGAGTAGCTACATGGATCCACCACCACCACCACCACCACCAACAAATGATTACAAAACAGGAGGATATTTCCGACTGTTGGATGGATTTTTAGATCAGAGTGTAATGTGCATGAATGGCCCTTGCTAGGGGGTAAGCCAAAGCCATACCACCACTGGAATGCCATCAACTCAAGAGTAACGTCTGACTTCTAAAGTAAAAAGGAACCCAGTATCTGATTACGTACATGTCTTACAGGCTGTGAGATTTGCGTCTTCTTCACTCATGGTGAAGAACTTCCATGCCGGTGACAGGTTAGTGTGTGGCTTTATGGTGTGGAAGTCTGTCCATACAGCATATTGCATTTGCATAAAACAGCTCAAAATTGGAAATACTTGAGATTGACCAGTCAAGCTCCAGTGTTGGCTGAGCTTACGTAAAATTGGCCTTTTCCAGACCCCTGGCCAATTGATCAGTGCATCTCCACCAATTGTCTTCAAGCGCTTTTAAATCCAATAGAAATGCCTCGAAATTTATTTTCTATAACATGAAATATTAGTGGGGTTAGGTGAATTGGTGATTCCAAATTGCCCAAAGCTGTGAATGTGAGTGTGAAGGTTGTGTTAGTCCTGCGACAGGCTGGCGACCCGTACAGGGTGTACCTGCTATTTCAATAAGAACTGATACCAATAATCAAGTAAAAGAACAAATCCATCATGTTGCAGCATTGAAAGGCAGTGTGATTGAATCCCTGATGAAATCCTCCCCTACACAATCAGACCTGCCCTGCAGCGATGAGCTCCAAACAGCTCTGGGCTATTTTAGATCTAGGACAGTACTATTCACTTTGGGACTACATCTCCCCTTTTCTCTGTGCTCACTTGCCTTTCTTCTATTCTCTTTTCCAAAATCATCACATCAGTCAAACACTTCATGGGTCTCCATTCCCGGATTGAGTGATATCCCACAGAAAAGGGAAAAGATTTTGAGGTTTAAAGCACCTATACTGTTAAATAAATATGATCTAAAATTATCCACTTATGGAGATTATTGCTTTGGATAGTGTCACATATTTAGAAGACCTGCGCTATACTACAAAGTAAAGTTGACTGCAACATGCTTTGAATAAAATATCCAAAATAACAAAAAGTAAAAATACTTCATTGCATTTTTCACTATTAAAGTACATATGATTACAGTACTAAAATTAACATTACATGGTGGATCTGAAGAGCAAAGGGTTAGTAGCATCACCTTCCCTGAGAAGCTAGAAAGTGGGTGGTAAGCTTTTATTTAAAGGTGTTCATTAGCAGCTTCTCTCTAAGAAGACAGCATCAAATAATATGACTTTTAATGAGTTCTCACAGCAGCTAGGGAATTAAAGTACCGATCGCTGGGCTGAACAGTAGTGGAAACAAGCTTAGACATCTACAGCCATGCTAATTGCAGAGTGAGACTGCAGCCACTCATTAAAGAGCAGACAAGTGTTGCATAGGTGATAAAGGGAGGTTAAAGCCTATCGAAAGACAAAAACACATCACTCAGGTAAACCCACTAAAATTGGGTATGCGCAAGTCCAGGTTCATGTCACTGGAAAACAATGGCCACAGTGAGTGGGTGAAGCTTGTCAAACTTCATGTAGTGTTATAATAAAAAAAATGTAAATGAGTTAAGCACTTAATTCTCCTTCCAATAGTAAAAAAATCATGCGAGTTGGTGTATCCTTTGATTCTCAAACATGTGAAAGACTCACTTCCTCCTGATTGCACCATGCCTAAACTGGCAAGAGGACAGACCCCCTCTGTCGCCACTGACCTCACGCAGCGTTAAATTTCATATTCATCCCCAGAACACCAGCTCTTGATACAAACCTCGTTTGCGTAAGGTAAAATTTTAGGAAGATGTCACAAAATTCAAAGTTATGGCAGATTTCTGCTGTCATAATATAATATGAATAATTAAATAAAAAAGAAGAAAATTAATCTGATATCAAAATAAAGCGCAAAAACAGGCTTTTGAAAAAATTTTGTGTCAATAACACTAAAATCGGTGGCAACAGAGTCCCTACTTAAACGCACGCTTCAGCGGACGTCATAACCTAAGTTACCGTGTGGTCATGTCCCAGTGTTTCACAAGCAGTGCCGGCCAATAGAAGCAAATAAAATTTGGGAGCTTTCCAGACATTTTTAGATGCTATGAGCTAGTTTAGGTGGTTTGGGAGAGGGGGGTTTGGGCTTCTCTGCTTAGGCTGCTGCCCCCGCGACCCGACTCCGGATAAGCAGAAGAGAATGGATGGATGTTTTTCCTGCACTGATAAATTCAAAGACTGTGGCGCAAAAGTAGCCAGAAACACATGGGAGGAATGGTGCTGAGCACACCGCAATCAACCCGACCTTTAGTTACATTTCTCATAAAGTGGAGATTAAGGGGAATGTTGTTGCTAACATGTACATCCTTATTAACAGGATATTCTAGAGATTAACAGTACAGTGTGTTTCTAACAGAAGTGGCCCAACAATATCCATAAGGCTTGTATTTTCTCCCAATTTATTGCAGCTGAAAGTGAATTAACCTGTGAGGATTACGGCTGTATGTGGTACAAGTCATCAGCTCTCTATAACCAGCATTTTTAATACCAATACATAAAAGTTACTGATGCAACCCTGCAGTAATCCTAAGCTTTTCAACCAAATAATACTTGTGCCAAAAATACTTTAACCCTCTGTTCCCCAAAATGGCCGCAGCTGGTGGGTAAGTTTCTATTACTATGTATGAATACATTTTTGTACACACTACATTTTAATGTATTTGAACAATAAACACTTAAAAATAGATTAGGAATTTAAAAAAAAATGGGTGTGTCAATTAAATATTTTGAGATTTTTTATTTTTACCCTCGAGTCACCTCAAATGCTGTGGCCAGCATCCATCTGTAGTAAAGGTGGCCTGTCAGTCTGCTGTTTACCTTAGTTGTAAAAATGCCAGGTGTGACACCCCTATGTCCATTTACTCTTGAGGAGGCTGTAAAGATTTCTGAGCACTATATAGGACGCCAAGTTAATGAAGCACATATCTGAATAATGACAGTGATACTGAGATGTGTTGTTGATAACATCTTGACCTTTAATGTCAGGAGGCACTGCTATTTTTTGCCGGTGTTAACTGAAGCATTCATTGAAGTGGATCTAACATTGTCAGATTGGTGCAATTAGCAAATAAACTTATGCATCGGGGCCGGCGGTAGCATAGGGCAAGGGTGGGCTCAGCCCACCCAAATTTGATTCTTGCCCACCCAATCAAAACCTCTCATACCGCCTGCGGGCAGCAAAAGCTCCTC
>VOQJ01012676.1:44156-62736 GCA_015052665.1 Apistogramma diplotaenia
GTCTTCATGGTAGAGGGCCCTGAAACGTGTGTTTTACAGATCTGTTCATGACATAGTGATATTCCTTTATGTTTTCATGGTAGAGGGCTGGACTGTGTTTTACAGATCTGTTCATGACATAGTGATATTCCTTTATGTTTTCATGGTAGAGGGCTGGACTGTGTTTTACAGATCTGTTCAAGTAATTTGTCACATTCTTTTATCTCGTCTTTCCCCTTTATCTGTATGTATTTCTCTCCCTATCTCAAACTCACTCACATCATATTTATATGCTTATTATTTCAGATTTTGGCAAAATGGATGAAAATCAAGATTTGTCCTCGTCTTTGACCAACACCCACAATCCGTGCAGCAGCAATAGCCCACCCAGCAATAAACCTGGCAGGGCTCCACAATGCAATGGGATCCCAGAGCGTCGGACAATGCTGCAGGTGTCTGAGTCTCATGGACTGCAGGTCCTGGGCATGCTCAGATCGCTCAGGGAGAGAAGCCTGCTGTTTGACTTCACCATTAAGGTGCAGGAACACAGTTTTCCCTGTCATCGCCTTGTTCTTGCAGCATGTAGTGATTTTTTCAGGTATCTATCTATCTATCTATCTATCTATCTATCTATCTATCTATCTATCTATCTATCTATCTATCTATCTATCTATCTATCTATCTATCTATCTATCTATCTATCTATCTATCTATCTATCTATCATCTTTAATGATTTCTCTCATGTCTCATGTATTTAGGGCCATGTTTGAGGTGGATATGCGAGAGCGTGGTGATGGTTCAGTGACGCTAGTTAACCAGTGTCCAGCAGCAGTGGGTTCTTTCCTGGACTTTGCCTACTCTGGAGAGGCACTTATCACTGATGGCAATGTAGAGATAATGTTTCAGATCGCCTCTTTTCTGCAGGTAGAAACACAAACACACAAATATGATACACATATTCTTATCAATAATTTTTATACTATTTTGTCCCCATTATAAAGAAACACCTTAAATACAATTTAAATGAACAATTAAAAGGAAGGCTTACGGTGATGTGAAAAAGTAACTGTCCCGCTTTTTTAATCATGAATTAACTGTGATTAACCACATATTTTTTTCAATTTCACTAACCACACTCAGGCGTGATTACTGCTAGACCTTTTGAATCAAGAAATCACAACAAAAAGAACCTGTCTGACAAAATGCAGTAGGCCAACAGTTTGTGCCCTGAAGCTCAAGTGCACTCAGGTTATGCAGCAGGACAATGATCCAAAATACACCAACAAGTCCACCTCTGAATGGCTCAAAGAAACAAAACGAAAGGAAAGTTCTGGAGTGGCCTTGTCCAGGTCTGGACTTAAATGTGATTGAGATGATTTGGCATGACCTTTGACAGGCTGTTCATGCTTGTAAACCTTCAAATGTGGCTGAATTAAAACAATTCTGCAATGTGAAAGCTTGCCAGCGCTTGATTGCAGTTCTTGCCACCAGGGGTGGCACAACCAGTTATTAGGTTTAGGGGGCAATTACTTTTACATGTAGTTCCAGGTATGTTTGTGTAGTTATTTCCCATAATAATTTAAATCATCATTTAAAAGATGCAATTGTATTTACTCAGGTTATCATTGTCTAATATTAAGATTTATTTGATGGTCTGAAATGTGTGACAAACATAAAAAAAAAAACCAAAACAAGAAAGAAATCAGGAAAGGGGCAAATGCTCACAGTACTGTGTACTTGTCACCACCTGTTTGCCAGTTAAGAAATTGTCTCCTAGTAGCAAGATTAATCTCAGTTATGGCCTCTGTAGAGATCAGTGCTTTTTGGCCGATTTCTGAAATGAATCTAGCAGTCTTGACTGATCACTGACCCAACAGTGAGCACTTTAACTTAATTTTAACTTGAACATTTCCCCTGCTCTTCCCGCTGTGTCCTCAGGTGTCTGTCCTGTCTAAAGCTTGCAGCGACTTCCTGATAGGAACCATGGATCTTTATAACTGTCTGTCGCTCTTTTCTTTGGCTGAGGCATACGGCTCAGCCTCTCTCCTTCAAAGTGCCAACGAGTTTGTGGTTCAGAACTTCTCTGAACTCTCCAAAACGCAGGATTTCCTGGATATGCAGGTGAAACTTGATCTTGTACCAAGCTACTGCGTGTACATGGAGAAAAGCTTGTCAAAGTCTCTTTATTGGGTTGTAAACACTACATTATGACAGTTGATTAAAGGTCCATCATAATCACATCATATAAAAAATCAGACCGTTTTTACCATTTCCATTACTCTTTTCAGGTTAATGTCTTGGAGGTGTGCCTAAGGTCAGATACTCTAAATGCGCCCAGTGAGGAGGCAGTGGTGTTGTCTCTTCTTAGATGGATTCACCATGATCTCCAAGGAAGACAGAAGCTGTTGCCAGGATTGCTGTCTCTAGCCCGACTACACCATCTTCCTGCACCTGCGCTAACGGTATAAGCACACCTTTACCTCTACTGGCTTTAAGACTGTATGCAGGTTTGTGATTACGTCATCTTTCCTGTGTTGGCTCTGAACTCCCGTAGTCTGTGCGTGATTCAGACCCTCTCCTCTGCAACGACGAGGCTTGCCTCAGCCTTGTGTCAGAAGCCCAGAGCAGACAAACAAAGTACAGTGGCCTGCTCACTGATGCCAGGCCCGCAACCACACAGAGCTATATCTACATTCACAAGACGGAGGAGAATGGAGAGATCAGGCATACCTTCTGCTACTGTCTGGAAACAGACCAGTGGAAAGAACTGGGAGTAGGGCAAGAAGAGGGAACAGCTCTAATGCCAGATCCACCAGGGTCTTACTTCACCAGCTATGCTGAGAAGGTATGTTTTGTGACAGAACTGCAGTTTAGTCCAGATTTAAGCATTTAAATGACATAAAATTAAATAACGTAAATCTGTGAATTTTCTTTAATAGTTATATAGTATTATTTTACTAGAGAAATATACCACTTTTTCTTATTCTTTGCTCTTGTTGACACTAAAGATTTTGATCGCCATATTTTCTGCTGTCTACTAAGATGTTTATCACAGGTGGTTGCCAGGGGAATTGCTGCCGTGCGATACGTCTCCACGTGGCTGAACCTTTCCATGATGCCACTGATCAGGTTTGGTGCTTCTGTCCTGTGACCTTATCCTGCACACCTGCACCAGCCATGCTTAATCCCAGAACCATGCACGTGGCCGTGACCTGCCTGGACCGAGTGTATGTTATCGGGGGACGGACCAAGGGATCCAGAGGGGGGGCTCCCAGTCTGCTGGAGGTAACGGTGTTTGTTGGGATAGCCTTTCATTAATAGCTCAATAAATCAGTGATGCTAGATAGTGTTAATTTAACTGATGTGTTATGCTAAATTTTAGGTGGAGTATTACAACCCTTTGGCCCAGACCTGGTGCTCTGTCTGTCCACTGCCCACTGCTATCTTCTACCCTGAGGCCAGTGCTTGTGGCAGTGTAATCTATACACTGGGGTCAGAGGTGGAGCTCACAGACTCCTTTAACCCCTCACTCGACTGCTTCTTCTGCTATGATGCCCTGCAGGACCAGTGGAGCCGCCTGGTGGCAGAGTTTGGCCAGTTCTTCCATGCGACATTGGTCAAAGCTGTGTCAATCAATAATACACTGCACCTCTGTGACTTGTCCACATATAAAGTGAGCCATGTCTTAGTTTATCAGTCATGCCATTGCAGTTAGAAAGTATTAAAATTAGGAAGCTTAATTTTGCGGTAAAATAGACTGAACTTGTGTAAACGTGTGTCTTTTTTTTCCCTTTCAGGTCTACAGTTTTTGTCCAGAGACCTGTGTCTGGAAGGGTGAAGGGTCATTTGAATGTGCTGGGTTCAATGCTGGAGCAGTGGGCATGAGAGATAGAATCTACATTCTGGGCGGAGACTATTCACCTGATGAGATCACTGATGAGGTTCAGGTAGGATAGAAAACTCACATTTTTATCCACAGAAGCTAATTTACTTTCACCTTTGTGGAGTAAGCTGGTGTCTAATTTACACTTTCATGAGCCAAATGTGAAACCTTACTCTCTGGGTGTTCTCATGACATAGAAACATACAGGTATTTTTCATTAAACAGACTTACAACTAAATCCAAAATAAATTTCAACTTGTGCACCCAATTCTTGTTTTCTAAAGTCATTAAAGATGTATGCTGTACAATCTCGATAAGCTTTCATCTTATCATGTATCCAGGTGTACTACAGTGGGAGGAGTCAATGGGAGGAAGTGGCACCCATGCCCAAAGCTCTCACTGAGTTCCACTGCCAGCTCATCAGCTTCAACAGATACAGAGACCCATGGCGTGATACAGCACAATGAACACCCATCAATGCAGCAAACATGCAGGTGGCTGTTTGGTGTATGTGTGCATGAGCCTACCTTGGCTTTCCAACCTGTGCACATGATGGACAGCTAACACTTCGAGAAGAATGCTATTCCCTTATTCAACCAGCAAACAGACACTCTTGACACCTAGAGCCTCTTTTGAAAGGAAGCGAAGATAGGCACTTAACATCACATTTCCTCTCACAGATTATCATTATACGAGAACATATTAGCCAGATATTTATTTCTTTTTTCATTTATTATCAAATTTGATCCTTAAATTGTATGTGTGACGTTGCTGTTGTCATAGGAACTTTGTTATCAATCTGATTATGCCCCCTCCCATGGAGGACCCCGTTTAGAAATTCTACTTTAGTACCTGAATTTTATTTTTTTTTTTGTCTGACAGTATGTTAAAGATAGAGAATCAATAATACATAACTAGCATTACCAGCTCCCTTGCAGCTACAGTACAGACTCTGTTCAGGAATTAAGGGGTCTTTACTTTTTCTGAATTTGGGTTTTTTGATTAGTATTGTTTAAGCAGGAGCACACAAATTATGTCACGGAGAACCACTGGAGACACTTTGACATTTAAGACCAAAAAAAACCCCATCTGGTTGATGAAGAGCTGCTACTACATAGCTCTCTTTTTGAAAGTACAGTTAGTTAAAAACTGAGTTAAAACATCATGTCAGCACACACTTTAATTGGCTTGCCTTTATTCTGTGATTGTCATGTGTCCGTGCATGTTCTGGTTCTCCTCTCTTGGTGTACACAGCAGTTCTTCATGTGAAACTTTATCAGTTGTAGAGAAACATGCTGTAGCTTCAAAAGGATGCTGTAGATTGAAATTTAACACAACTTCCAACAAGCAAATGAGGGCTTTTTGGTGAAAATCATGTCTGCATGGCAAGTTGGTGGTATGAAACAGAAGGCAAAAAAAATGAAAGACTGTTTAATGGCAAGAAGTGAATGTAAAGATAATGCTTCATTATTTGGTTTGTCTTGTTTTATGAGTGTATTCTGTATCCTTGTTTGTCATGTTCATCCCTTTGGAAAAACAGAACAACAGACACAACAGCATGGTTGAGTGTTTCAACAGTCATGTGAATGACACTCAGACATACAGCCTATGGTATTCACTCCTGTTTAGACTGACATTGCAGAGTTCTAGGTGTCACATTTGGGTTTTCCTCAATTTTCATTTATATTTATTCATTCTGCTCACTCACTGTAGTTTCACATTCACGGCCTTACTCAAACCCTCAAAAATACAGAATCACAACTTTGTTTGTTTTTCATAGTTTGTCCTGGCTTTAGTAATAACTTGCTGATGACCTCACATGAATACCAGAGTTGTTGATGTAAACACTGTATGGATACTATTCAGCTAGCAGTGAAGTCTTCCAAAAACCACGCCAGCTTCCTGCCACACGTGTCTCTCCATCCTCACTGCCTCACATCTATGTCCTCTCTCATTGCTTAATACTTTAGTCCTGGTAAGATTTCACCAGCAGCCACATCAGCAGCACAGTGATTAAGACGATCATGAAGTTGAGGAACAGCTCCTGTGCTGAGCGATCCATGGCGGTATGCTGGACGGAGAGGAGAGGTGAGACTGCAGAGGAGAGATCGGTCTCTGTGAAGATAAGGGCACTAATGCAGAACCTGAATGGAAAAAGAGGTGGAAATTAAAAAAACAAAACCAAACAGTACTTCACTACTTCATAAAAGCATATACAATGGTGCAGGTGCTCTGTGCTGTTTTATACTGTTGCTGTTATAATCAGTGACTTCTCTGTTGAGTTGTTCAGTCACCAGAAAAAAACAATATCCCCTCATATTAACATGCGACACACACACACGCACACACAGAGCATACATGCAAATATACTAAAACATAAAAATAATTGTTCCATACACATTGTTTAGAAGTTGTATTGGATCAAATTAAAATATTTAAATTTTGAGGTCAGATAAGTTTTGATGTGTGCCATCAATAGCTCACATAAACTGGCAAAACTGAGAAATTCACTAAAGAAAGTAACACAAAACTGGACTCAGCTGAGCTGTTACCTGCTTGCCTGGCTGTGATCCCACTGTGAAAAGGATAAAGAAGAAAGCAAATGTTATCGTCCGCTCTTTTTCTCGCCCTCCGAGAGAAGCTTTTCTTCTTTTCGGAAACGTCTCTGTTGTGGCAGTTCTCCTCTTTAGCATCTGTTTCTTGTTATTGTCCAGTTTTCTGCTGTTGCCAGGGGGAGGTCCTGCTCCTAAAGTAGCCATCCTCAGTGGACCGCCCATGGTTCACATACACACACACTGATGTCACACGCCAGCTAAACAACCAATCCAGTAGAGTGTGTTATTTTCCACAATCTGGTCCACTGGAGTTTTCCTTTCCATAACCATACAGAGTATCTCTCTCTCACACACATACATGCACACAGAAGAGGAGGGTCTCAGGGTTATTTATAACACTTTATTGGAGATACTTGGTGGATTACAGTTGCTCCAAATACAATACCTGTATCATTTGATGGCTATAGGAAACTAACAATGAGAGGATCTGTGCTCAGAAGGAGAGAAGAATAACTGAGCAAGTGCTTCAAAATGTAACATACCAGGGTTTAAAATAGCTGAAACCTCAATTAATCAGTAGTCTATCAAGCCACTTCTCAACTTAAAAGGTTTTCTTTGATAGATGAGGGGGATAGGGAGAGATTTTGCTCTTAGTGGAATGCAGACATGCTGATGGTAATAAAAAAAAAAAAGTTAACTCCCTAGACTATGCCTGGACCTGATACTAGTTTCTAATTTTGGTCTGACAACACAGATTTTAAGTTTTAAGTTATTCAGCCTTGGCTGTTAGTCCTTTTGCTGCTTTTTGAGAAAGCTCGGCAGGGCTGAATAATAGTGGATTACCTGTGATTAGGATTGTATAATAATGTAACAAAAACAAATAACCATATCAGTTTGCATGTTACATCTTGATACTCAGTTGCCACTGTGGTACGCACACCTGTTCGACTGCTTCTTAACACAAATATCTAATTAGCAAATAACATGGCGGCAAATCAATGCATTTGTGCATGTAGATGTGACTCGCTGAAGCTCAAAATGAGCATCAGAATGGGGAAGAAAGATGATTTAAGTGACTTTGAATGTGGGATTATTGTTGGTGCAAGAAAGTGCTGATCCAACTGGGATTTTCCCACACAACCATCTCTAGGGTTTACAGAGAATGCAGAAAATGTTTACAGAGCAAAAGAGAAAATATCCAGTGAGTGGCAGTTCTCTGGATGAAGATGTCTTGTTGATGCCACAGGTCAGAGGAGAATGGCCAGACTGCTTCGAGCCAATAGGAAGGCAACAGTAATTTAAACAGCCACTGGTTACAACCATATTATGCAGAAGAACATCACTGAACACACAACACATTGAACAGATGGACTACAGCAGCAGAAGATCACCTTGGGTGACACGACTGCCAGCTAAGAACAGGAAACTGAAGATACAATTCTCACTGGTTCACCAGAATTGGACCACAGAAGATCAGAAAACTGTTGCCTGCTCTGATGATTCTTGATTCCTGCTGCAGCATTCAAATGGTAGGGTCAGAATTTAGCATAAACAACATGGAAGCATGGATTAATCGTGCCTGGTGGTGGTGGTAATGCTATGGGGATATTTTCTTGTCACAGTTTGGTCCCCTTTATTACCAACTGAGAATTCGCTTAAAAGACACAACCTATCTGAATATTGTTGAGCATGTTCATCCAATTTTGAGTACAGTGTACACATCTTCTAATGGGTGCTTCCAGCAGGATAATGTGCCTTGAACATCACAGTGAGTTCACTCTACTAAATGGCCACCACAGTCACCATATCTGTATCTAACAGAGCACCTTTGGGATGTGGTGGAACAGGAGATTCACATCATGGATGTGCAGCATCCCAATCTGCAGCAACTCTGTGATGAATGTTTTCACCAAGGATGAAATGATATAGTTATGAAGGCAAAACTGGGTACTAGCAAGTACATATAGCCAATGAATCATGATTACATTTTTTAAAAATGTTTTTAGCCCAGGAAATATATATCTGACAAGATATATACTAAAGCACTCTTTATGTAAGATGCATTTCATTTTATTTAAACTGAAAACATTTTGAAATAT
Source organism: Apistogramma diplotaenia (assembly GCA_015052665.1). NCBI lineage: Eukaryota > Metazoa > Chordata > Actinopteri > Cichliformes > Cichlidae > Apistogramma > Apistogramma diplotaenia. The sequence goes on from VOQJ01012676.1 coordinate 52,674, forward strand.
CTGAATTGTTTGTTTTTTTTTTAAAGTGTAATGTGTTGCCATATCTATTTTTAGTTTCTTTAGTGAAATATTTTCAGTATTTGCTAAACCTACTGCTGACTGTAGCTTTCTAGAACGTTGGGGCCAAAAAAGCAATATCAAGGCTCTCATCTGTCTCAAAATATCATCCGCAGCTTTCCTTTTATAGATGTAAATGGAGAGTAGCTTTTCTTCGCTCGCATTCCCAATCTTCTGTGTTACACTGGTGCTAAGAGAAGGATTTTGACATTTCATCAAAGCAAACCTCTCAGCTCATCTCACACTTGACAGCTGCTAAAAATGGTGTTATCTCTGACCTAGTGTTAAACCCCCCTGACAAACGCACTTTCTCCTGGACACACAAAGGAGCCACAGAAGGACAAAGTATGAGCACAGATCACTTGAACCTTTCCATCGCAGGATTCCAAGGCCATTCCCGGAGGATTAAACAGATCAAAACGGGTGAATTTTATCACCCTGCTGCTCTGCCAGCCTTGGACCAAGAGCTATTTGACCCAGGGATTCCCATTGTCACAGGGATCCAGTGCTGCGGTGATTGAATAACACAGGGTGAGGTGTGCCGGCATCTCTGTGCAGGGTGGACTATGGCCCACTGTGACAGCTGTTTGGGCATTTAAGATAGAAAAGTGCTGGCAGGGTTGCTCTCTAAATCTGAGGAGAGACAGCGGGGTGTCAACAAGGCCTCAGAGACACCATTCCACACATTCTGGGACACTGTGTGTGTGTGTGTGTGTGTGTGTGTGCGCGCGTATGTGTGCGTGTAGATGCATATATTGAATGCAATATGAGTACTGTTTATTCTGAAGTGCAAGTTAATGTGGTGACAGTTTCCAACTGTGAACATTATATAAATAAATAATAGCAGTAATAAAATGGAATCAGCTCAAATCACCAATAATAATTCTTTGTGACAATACACTCAACTAAAATAGTCTATGTTGGTCCTGTTACAACATCAACATGTATTATATTGCCAGAAGTATTCACTCACTCAACCAAATCACTGATATCAGGTGTTCTTATCACTTCCATGGTCACAAGCAAGCACCCAGCCGTGCAGACTGCCTCTACAAACATTTGTGAAAGAATGGCACGCTCTCAGGAGCTCAGTGACTTCCAGTGTGGTACTGTGCACAGAGGTCGCCCACGTTGACAAGCGCTAGAGATGTCCAAATCTTATGAGGCCTCCAGATTAGCTCAAGAACAGAGCAAAGAGAGCTTCATGGAATGGGTTCCCATGGCCGAGCAACTACATCCCAGCCTTGCATCACCAAATGCAATGGAAAGTGTTGGATGCAGTGGTGAAAAGCACGCTGCCACTGGAGTTCAGAGCAGTGGAGATGGGTGTCATTCAAGTTCATGTGCATGTGAAGACAGATGAGTGAATACTTTTGGCAATTTAGAATAAAATGAATCACATATAAAATACAAGATATATTTTGTATTTGTTAGACAGAGATATTGTATTATAGAGAGTTTGAAAAGATTTTCTTTATCGGTCATTGTGGCAAATATTTAATAACATGAAAATTTTTAATTGAATTCAACTTAAAATGTGTTGTTTAAAAGTACAGAGTAATAGGCAGTACTGTAACTAGCGGGAAATAGGGATCCATATAGAAATAATAATGACAGAATTTGTAAAAAAAAACAAACAAAGAAAACCTTGTATTTCATATGTAACCTACTCAGGTCTGTCTTACATGTCTTATAATATGATTTATTCATGTAAGTCTCTGTTTCATGTTCATGTTCCTGCATTATGTAACATAAGAGAAAAAGCTTTTTGAAACCAAGTCAGAAATATCCAAAAACATAGTTTCCCCCTTTCTAGTCATTATGCTAAACTAAGCTAAGTTAGGCTAAGCTAACATCGTCTTCTTAGTGTTTATCATACAGAAAGCTGCAACTTAACTGTATTATGATACAGTTGTGCAGTATTGGTTGAATGGGACCTGAAAGGTCTGCATCCCGTGTTTGGGGTGAAACCTAATGACCCTGCAGCTGTAGCAACTATCACATAGACTGCATGAAATATGTTTAACACTGAAAAACAATATTATTTGGCAAGCAGGAGTTTTGATCCCAGGCTAAACTTAAGGTCGGCTGGCCCTTGTGTTAGGAAAGTCACCTGAGAGTGGTATCAGTCTTAGCAAACACAGCAAGTAAGGGAAATTTAATGTATCAGAATCTGGTATTTAGGTTATAATACATTTGTTTTTCTTTAGTCATGACTGCAAACTAAAAATGATAGAATTTGAATGTTTTTCCTTTTCACAAAAACCACTTAATATATATTTATGCCATTTTTTAAAAATCCAAATTTGTGTAGCTCTAAAAAGTGCATTTTAGCCCAAAGCCCATAGAAATACTTTTTGGATTTCTTGGCTTTAGGATGTGGAAACTATCATAGAGAGTCACAAGTTCCCCTGATTCATTAAACACCGTGGTTTAGTGTGAACATTTGTCTATAAATAGCTGGCACTGGAAAATTATTTAGCTCACAACTTTGCTTACTCAAAGTGGCCAGATCTTTGCCATACCAATTAGAGGATAGGACTTCCAGCTGCCTGCCATTCCATCAGGCAGATTATACACACATCGGATGGATCTCCAAACCCAGCCCTCTAAATATTTTGACCAGTTAAAGTATTTGAATATAGGATCTGCTGCGGTAGCTTCTATTTCTGTTCTGTTCATTGTTATCTCTTGAATAGCCTAATCTTTTGTTTTCTGCAATACTAAAGATGTTTAAAGAATTATATTTGATACATTTTTTTTTTAAATTCATGTTTCGGTTGCCTCATCCCCATGAAAAGATATAGCCAGCTTCCACAGACATGGAGTTTTTTTTTTTACACTTTTACTTGCCTATTTAATCACTATGGTTTTTATGACTTGCATTTCGCCAACCACCAACCATCTGCTCACAAGTCTCCAGAGAGAGCCAGAGATCAGAAGCACTATTTTAAAAGGCAGCATCTTGTTTCTTCATCCTGTGGTCCCAGCTAATTAGAATACAAAGATGTCAGCAACAGGAGTTTGGCAAATAGCTACCGGTCCTGCATTTCAAAGGTCGACGGCATGCCTCAGGGTATAAAAGTGGTTCCACTTGAGTTCTCACCATTACACTGTTTTTGAGAAGCTGGCTGGTGCTGAAGGTGAAGCTGCCCTTGAACACTGGCATGAGGAATACCTGAACTACTGTTGAGCTTCAAGCATTTCCGCTTCAAGCATTTCCGCTTGGCACAATGTTGAAACACATTAATTCACTTTATTATATAATATTTAAGTTAATGTATGACTGACCAAATCTGACATATATATACTGTATATATATATATATATATTTATTTATTTATTTATTTATTTATTTATATATATATAATTTTTTTTTCAGGTCCTATTTTTGTCTCTGGAAACAGCAATTGATTCTCTCTCTGGGTCATTGTTGGGCCATTGGTTAGCTTCTAAATTAGCTTAGTGGTTTTATCATCTAATGTTTCCTTTCTGTTCCAAAGGTGAAACTCAAACCGTAGGTCTTAAGCCAGTGGAGACTTGGAAGTCATCACTTGCTCTGAAAATGGTTTAGAAATGCTCCCCATCTCCAAGTAAATGAAACTGATCCATGTGTTATAAAGAACGGTGTAATATCAGTGTTATAAACTGCAGTGACAGAAAATATAAGAAAATAGGAGAGGAACTGAATACCACCTTTTCAGTGAGTCTATTTGATCACAGTTCAGCAATTTTAAATGTAAAACCATCCCATGTAGTGGATGAAAATTGTAATTTAGGCTTTGAACTAGAGGTGAAAGCTTTCATTCTTACTGATATTGCACCCCCAACAGTGATAAAAGGGTTTAATTTTGCTAAACTGCTACAAAAAAAGAAGAAAAAAGAAAGAGCAGAGTGTTGTTATCATGATGGGAGAGGGCAGCCACATGCTCTCTCCCTGACCAGCTGTTGTTTTGTAGCCTAAACAGAGCGTGCCGTTGAGACGACCGAGCGCTCCCACTGTCCAGCAGTATAATTACGGAGACAGCTGAAGACAGGTGAAGGCCTCATTACACAACACGCCTGATTACAAATGCACAGGCACACAGGAACACACTGATGCACATGCACAAATGTTTCAGAAGACAGAGGGACACACATGCTGAAACACACACTCATGTTCAGAGGGGCTGCAGAGTCATTCATCTGACAGAAGAGGAATTTGGATGCAGGATCTGAGATAATTGGCCCCACTGAGGGAGAAATCAGACAGTGAGGAGTGGCCAGGGTGAACACTGCATCAAAGACAAAATGATGGACAGACTACATCAATTTCAAGTCAATACTCATGAATATAAGTGAATGCTGGTGTCTAATCGGGATATGTCCAGCTGTGCTGGTATGGTGCTTTGTTGAAAGTGATGAATAAGAAGACTGAGGGTGTCAGATGCCAAAATTCGAGTTGAGTCTGATGATGGAAAAATTAAATGCTTGAAATGGAAAGGCAGACATTCCTCCAACACCATACTTTTAATCCCTTATTGTATCAAGTTAGCACTGCCAGTATAATAATCCATGGCACATTAAGGAGGCATGCAAAATAGACTTGCCATCAGTTTACATAATGCCTGCATATTGGAGGACAGAACAGTTGTCATCACTAACACTTTGATATGAGAAGAAAAGAGAGAAAAAGCACTTTGATGAGACTAAAAGAACAAGATAAGGCTATATTTACCAACATACATATAAGAAAACTAGGTTGCTGGGGGAATCTTATAGGAGATAAACAACATTACTTAAAACTACTACAATGATATTAGACTGATTATTCTCAATGACATTACAGGGGAAATGCATAACTTGGAGGAAAAGTAAAAAGTATGAACCAAATTTGATTGGATCTTTGACAGCAGAACATTTAACTTGTCAAACACAGATTTTTTTTTTAAATCAGCTGCAGTTCATTCCAGATTGTTGGATCAGAGGTCGTCATTAACATTATTGCGCCATCTGTGCTTTTTTCTTTACTGTACTGTAGACAGAATGGAGGAAAATGGCTGGCAAACTGTCCATTAAACACTTTCAAACTTTAAGTTTCAAACTTGAAGTTTGAACCTGTCAGTGCTAATCAAGAAAAACACAGAGGAAAAGACAGGGTTTTTTAATTCCTTAATATTGCAACTGGAATAGAGGAATTAGTGTTGAACTGAAGTACATATGATCAGTCCAATTCAGCTCAATTTTATTCATATAGCACAAAATCACAACAACAGTCAGCAGAAGGCAGTTTATTTTGTACGCTAAGCCCCCTATTATAATAGAGAGAAAACTCCAACAATCTGACAACCGCCTACGAGGAAGCACTCGGCAACAGAAGGAATGAAAAACTCCCTTTTAACAGGAAGAAACATCCAACAGAACCAGGCTCAGGGAAGACAAGACAAAAGGCATGCTATGGAAGAGAGTCAAAGATGATATAATATATGATATATAATAACTATTGATTAAAAACAGAGTGGTGTATAAACATACACAGAGAATGAAGCAGAAATGCTTGGGGCTTATTATACATTCTCAAGTAATGGAGTAATTAATTCTTCATGGCACAGATTCAACAAAGTGCTGCAAAGACTTCTCGTAAATTTTGGCCCATGTTGACATCACAGCATTACACAGTTGCTGCAGAATTGTGAACTGCACATCTATGATGCTGTTGGATTGAGATTGGTGACCATGGAGGCCATTTGACTACATTAGCATTTCTTGTTCTTAGCTGACAGGAGTGTTGCCCAGTGTGTGGTCTTCTGCTGTTGCAGCCCATCTGCTTCAATGTTCCTTGTGTTGTGAGGTGGTCTTCTGCATACTTTCGCTGTAATGAGTGGCTGTTTCAGGTACTGTTCTGAAGGAGATTTAACTCATAAATATGTCTATTTTTGCGTGTTCGTTTTAACGAGAAAAAGGATTTTGACAACATATGAAATGAAGGTCAAATATTAAGTTTTAATTCACCAAGTCACAGTATTAAAAAAAACAGAATTAAAAAAACCCCAGAATCGATTCTGGAGGCCAGATGTTTCCAAGTATAGTGCATGGTCAGTTTTGGAACGTCTATGTGCTCAATACAGTTCTTTTATGGCTGAAACTCATATCTCATAATCTTCACAACAGCGACTCTCCATCAGGTGTTGATTCAAGATAACCTTGGGAACTGTCAGTCTTAACTTTGTTTAGTCTTGAGACTGAGTGTCTAAGGAAAACAATCTGTGCTACACACATAATATCGGACAAAGTTCAAGAACCATACAATATGTATTGTATGTATGAGAAAATCCCAGTAGATCATCAGTTTCTAAAATACTCAGACCAGCCCGTCTAGCACCAACAAACAGAGCACAGTCAGAGTAATTTAAATCACATTTCTTTACCATTTTACTATTCTCAATTTCAACTACAGCAGTTAGTCCTGACTAGGTCTACATGCATAAAGGTCAGGTCATGTTTGTAAATGAGAACTGGTTCTTTAACATCTCACCTGCTAAAATAAAGGTTTAAATAAAAAAATGCATTGATGTCATGTGATTGACTGATTAGATATTTGTATAGAATTTAACAAAGTGCCAGGGAGTGTATATATTTTTTTATTCATATTTAATTGTTTCATTTTATTTTTAATCAACCAGAATTATTTAAAACATACTTCTACAGAATGTCCTCTGGAGTGAGAAGCTTTGGGAACCAAACTCTTTCAATCTTCGTTCCACCCGGACGGATTAGAACGACGTACCATGGATGCTAGTGAGGAAAATAACGTGAAGTCCGTCAGGAGGAGTAAAGAGGAGAAGAAACTTCTCAGGAAACAAATTAAAGCCAGTCACACGTTACTGAAGCATGAAGGCATCCGTACGGCCTCGCAGCCCACCAGGGTAACAGAAAAATACCGTTTATTTAGCGGAAAATGGTCAGCTGTGATGCACGAAGGAGAGCTGGCAGCCATAGGTTGCAGTTTTCTTCGTCTCTTTGCAGAAAAATGCGTTTTAGCTATGTGGGACTGCATACCTAATTTTAATATTATTTATTTAGCAAGAAAAACAGCCACAGTTTTTGGAAAATACTTTTAATACTTAATATTTTTTTATAGGAGAATTGTCATTTGCTGCCTCCTAGATAAGATTTCTTTTCTTTTGTTCATAATAAATTATACTGTTGTATTCAATATTGCATAATATTGAATGATATTATGCAATATTGCTATTGCATAATGTAGAGAAATACAAACTCTTCAAGCCAGTAAAAAGAATCACTCCAAAAATGCATGTAATTTCTTTTTTTTCTTGAGGGTATGTATGGTAGGATGATTTATTGTTGCACAGTCTATGAGGGAAAGCCTTGCTTTCTTTATCCTGGTACCTTCAAATTACAAGTAGCCATATGATATGTCTTGTTTCGACCTTCAGTCTGGTTTGGATATACAGTAGTCTTAACAGTTATTATTGTTGCTGTCTTTTTCACGTCTGCAGAGTGTGGTGGTGGCAAACGGAGGCCTGGGGAATGGCGTTAGTCGAGAGGAGCTTTCAGCAGTGCTGAAAGAGATGGGACAGGTGAAGAGCCTGGTTATGCCTCCTCACAAGCCCTATGCTTTTGTCACATACAGGTGCAGTTAAAACATGGATAGTACAAATTTTTTCCATGAACATTTTGGTTTAAAACTAATATTGTTATTTTCATTCTTTTTCCAGATGTGAAGAGAGTGCTCTAAAAGCTTATATGCACCTTAATGGACAGAAGCTGCAGTGTGGAGAGAGCAGTGTCACACTCTACCTCGCTTATGTCAGCTCAGGTACTTTTACTTTTAGTACCTTCAGGAACATTATGAGCCCTCTCAAATATACTCTGGTTGCTGGATTTACACTTATTGTGAAGTTGTTATTGCAGTTACATTGATGCAATGAGTTATTGCCAACTTCTGTAACCTTATCTGCTATTCACCTGTATCTCCTGCCCCACTTTGCAATAAAATACAGTGAAAGTGGAAGAGAGGAGAGAAGCTTAACATCCAAAATCAGCTCAGCACAAATTCCTGCACTGCAACAGGCTGCCTTAAATATTAATGCACACATGCAAATCATAGAATAAAATAGAATAGAATGCCTTTATTGCCATTATACAGATGTACAATGAGATTGGAGGGCCACTCCTATTCAGTACATAAAAATAGATCCTCTTAAAATATACAGAAAAAAAAATGAAACGAATATATGTGCATGAAATTATTACCTTTTCGGGTTCAGAAGCAAGTCAGATAATCAGAGCTCTGAAATTAATATTGTATAAGAAGCTTTTATTTGTAACCAGTGCTTTGAGATCCACTCCTGTCTAATTTATATTTTCGTGTATAGTGACCCATGAGGAGGAGGCATCCCTCTCTTTGCCAGAGGGTTTAGTCTTGGTAGAGGATTTTGTGTCCCCAGAAGAAGAAGCTCTGCTGCTTGCTGCTGTTGACTGGTCGTCCACTGATGATGTTACAGGTAAGGGTATCATAACCACAAAAAGCACACACATGCAAAAAAAATAAAACCTGTGATGAAAAATCAGGCGTTTGCAATCCTGTTGAAAAAATGTAGATACACTTATTTGCAGTACTTTCAATGTAAAGCACAAATCTTTATCTTTTCATCCAAATTTCATCCTAATGCCTTTCAGCCCAAAAAGCTCTGAAGCACAGAAGAGTGAAACATTACGGCTTTGAATTTCGCTATGACAACAACAACGTGGATAAGGACAAGCCATTACCTGCAGGTAAGCTTGCTCATTTTATTTTATTAAAATTCTTTGAGTCAAAGTTTTATAGGTTGTGTTTTCCTTGATGGGGCATTCAGTCTTGCGATGGCAATGTCATAACTTTTTACTCGATGGTTAAAGTTTGGGGCGTTTTAGAGATTCTAACTCCACACAGCTGCTGTGATTTATTATTTCAACATTTTAGTTGAAACACTTTTAGTGCTGAGTGTGTCATTTTAAGCATATAATGTAGAATCCATGTATATAGCAGAGGAATATGTGTTTTTCTAGGCATTCCTGTGGAGTGTTTTCCGATTCTGGAGCGCTGTCTAAGAAAAGGACACATCGACATTATTCCAGACCAGCTGACTGTAAATCAATATGAATCTGGACAGGGTGAGTAAACACTTGAATAATTCACAGAAATATTCTACTCATTCCCAGCTCTGTATATTTTTTTTATTTATGGATTTTACTAGCTTGGTAACCTTATATCAGACCTTTGTGCACTTAATACTGAAACTAGCAGTTGTAGTTCCCCTCCCCATCCCTGTTTCTTCTGATTGGCTGTCCTTTGTAAACAAAAGGTCTGAACACGAGGTAGGTGGGTCTCCCACTGAACTACTGAAACCTTTTTCTAAATTTTTTTAATTTATTATTAAGAATAAAGGAAACCGAGTTTAATGATTTGCACCACTGGGTGGCAGCAGAACCGTTTCAATATGCATCAGTTTGATAATACAGCATTTAATTTTCCCCGTTTGTTTATATTTTCAGGTATTCCTCCTCACGTGGACACTCATTCTGCCTTTGAGGACACCATCCTGTCTCTGAGCCTGGGGGCAAAAGTAAGAAGTCAGTCAGGCATCTGTGATTTAATCATCATAATTCTCACCACAGACCTGTGAGCTGGCGATTTAATGAGCATGTAATTCATCAATCAAGCCTGTACAGCCAGCATCGGCCAGTGGTACTGAGGGTGCAAACATTAGTGATTCAAATGAAAGTTATATATTAAAATAATCTAAAGAAAATATTGCCAGCTTTCGTTTTAAAACAGCTTGAAATACAATTTGAATGCAGTGAGATGAGAGTCTCTGTTTTAGTTTCATCAATCATATTAATGTTGACCTTCCTGAACATTGATTTATCTGTTTCAGAGAGCTGTGAATAGTGTGTGTGTGTGTGTGTGTGTGTGTGTGTGTGTGTGTGTGTGTGTCCTTGTGAGTTTCTTGAGAACACTGTT
>VOQJ01012678.1:0-10509 GCA_015052665.1 Apistogramma diplotaenia
TATATATATATATATATATATGTATATGTATATGTATATATACATATATATATATATATATATATATATATATATATATATATATATATATATATATATATATATGTATATATATATATATATATATTTTTTTTTTTTTTTTTTTGCTTGGAATCAAGAACTTTACCTGCACATTGCGCAATCACAGGTCTGATCAAAACTATGGATCAGCATTTGTACCTATATCAACCAATTCAGTCATATGTAGTGCAAAAACATTATTCACATCACTCTTTGGATATTTATAACAGTAATATTAAAAAACAAACAAACACCAAAACTAACGGAAAACACATTTTAGATACTTTGTCTTATTCAGGGGACGAGACGACCAAAAAGTACAAATATCTTTCTCATAAACACAATTTATTATATGATGGTCTCACAAAAATGTGGCTTCAAGTTGTGTTTCTTGAAAGACAATTCCAACACATTCTTTCAATGTGCAGAAACAGACTTTAGAGTCTTTGTCATCACTAAGTTGTGGTAACAGGAGTGTAAAAAGTGTGTGTAGACTTTTTCTGGGTGAAAATAGAAACAGCTGTTCGAATGTGCTCAAATATAAATCTTCTTCCCCCCTCCCCCCCCTTTAGGTGGGCAGTCCTGTCCAGTTGTGTCATGGGATGCATCTCTGTACCCAGAAGGCCTTTCTGCAGGTTTGACCGATGTTAGGTTAACATGGGGGGAGTACCAGGGCTCCCTCAGACAGAAGTGCTGGCAAAAAAGCATCAGCCCAAAGTCTGACTCTGGCTGCTCTACAGTTCATCACTATGAGTGGAGCAAACTTGCTCTGTTTGACTTCTTGTTACAGGTAACAAATACAGTTCAAGAAAGAAAATAATACTCTGATTAGATTTAACAAATTCCACTTTCCAGTGATTCATTTTTGCAATATTAATGACCGCTTTTGAATTTAAAAAAATGCTTCATCAGCGATTGGCTACATATTTTTTCTTTGAGAACCTTTTGAGGCATTGTCCCGCCCCTCAATAAAGGTCTTGCTTCCTGTGTGGGAGGCCTCAGTAAATCACACTTTGGCATTGAGGACACATTTATGAGAACTACTTATTTCGCTTCTTTATCATGACAGATAAACCAAAGAAGAATGATGAATCTTCAAATATTTATTCGAAAAGACTGACAATCTTTATAAGTTAGGCTGGCTGCTGAGGTCATGGCGGAATAACTTTGATCATTCAAAGATCCTTTGTTACAAAGTGTCTTTTCAAAGACACAAGTCAACTGAATATAATAAATTTATTACACAAAATAACAAAAGAAACAGACTCAATTCATATCAAAGAAAGATTTTCATTTGTCCTGACATGACCCTCTCTCACGCTGGGGTAACCGAGTGACACACATTGAAATTAATGTGAAACTCATAGAGTTCCTCTAATAGCCACCCACATTACAGGAGGGAGACACTGAGGATACGCCAGCACATAGTGGACTTTTTGTTCTATTGGAACTAAAATAATTAGTTTTAGATGACAATGATAACTTTTAATGATTATTTAGTGTGCTGGTATTAAATCCAATTCACCACAGCAGGATTTGAAGAATAGGTTTATATTTAATCTGGGTGCCAATTTAGCTCCCTCCTAACCCTGCAAACCGAACTCTGCAAAGCCTGAACCGTGAAATAATTGACTGAAAATTATAATTTTTAAACTGGAGTGTTGATTTAACCTAAGTGACTGTTTGTTGTGATTTGGCACTGTAAATATTAATGTGCACACATGAGCTTTAATTTGCACAATTCATTGCTTTAATACATCAGTTTTTTCAGGAAAAAAACAATCGCAGTGATGATGTACTGTAGTTGCCACTTAGATATTTACTTAATAGCACAAAATAAAAACCATGGGATAAATGTTTGACAGCTTTGGGAGGGCTCTGTTTGAGTATTGTTAGCTGCATGGATGCTTTATTGGAAGGTTATTCAGGATGCATTTCATTTTTGTCACATTTAAAGCCTCACGGTTGCTCATTCATCCAGGTTAGCCCAAACCCCAGGCTTCATAAAACCATGTCCGTGAGTGTTGCCATCTATGTGCGACATTTCAGCTCGTCCCGCTCTGACAGCAGGGTCTGAAACCTCCACAAATCAAATGATTTGCCATATAGGATTGAGAATTGATGAGGGCTGCGGCTAAACTTAGGGTTGCCATTCTCTGTGGAGAAGCCTGATATACTTAAAGAGCTTCCTGTGCAGCCATGTGACTCAGCAGTCTGGCTGACTAGTAGATGCTGATATCCAGTAAACTAGTGCTCTGAGATGATGATAAAGGGAGATCGTCAAAAACGCAAAGTAAGCTTGTTCAAAGCAAAACTCTCCTGCTTGCATATAAAAACAAGAAATAAAGAATTCCTGAATAAGAAAATCTATGAGTGCCACTATCAGCTGTTCTCTCATCCTCAAAGCATCATCGTGATGAAGAAATGCGATCTGTAATTTTAGATTAACAACCGCCTGGACCCGAGCTGCTGTGGGTTCAGGCCTCGGCAGGAGGATGCGTGCATCGAGCTCGGTCACCACGCTAAATGTCAGGATGCCGAGCACATACAGCTGGAGAACATCATGTACAGGAGCCACGACCCCCGGCACCTGGTCTTCACCTATAACAAAGGATTCTTCGACCGCAATGAGGACAACCTGGACTTCAGGCTGCTGGAGGGAATCAAGGAGTAAGTTTGGAGTCCAAGATTGACCACGTCAAAATAAACACTCAAAATTTCAGTTCCCTTGGCCAGTGTTGAACAAATAAAGCAACAGATCGAGTTCATCTCAGTCAGATATTTGCATGTAATTAATTACCGCAGTGAAAAATCAACAAATTATGTATTTGTTTGTGAAAATTGACTTTTCTTTTCATTTAACATTCACATATACACAGACTTGATCTTGACTTGTGCAGCTGAAATTTATTTTAGTGTTTTCCTACTTAAAATGACCAATCAGAACCATCACTCTGGATTGTCTGCTGCTGTTTATTCCTCACACAGAAACTGTCCTCACGAAGCTGGAACATGAGTCGGCATTCAGTTGCTTCCAGCAGTTGTTTTTCTCATTTCCGCCTTTGACAGCACCGTTCAAAAATTCCAGAACGCTCAGCAAGCAGATTTGAATCTACATTTTGGATCTTTGCCAAACTTGCTGAGAAACTCTGAATTCGGCTGACAGTAATGAGCAAACGCGCGCACAAATCGGTAACTGCAGGCCATACATTTCCAAGATTAGGTCAACTTTTTAAAGTGGTACAAAATTGTAAAGGTTCACAAACATAAGTCGTCTGAGGGTTGAGTTTGCAGTGTGTAAAAGGAACTCACGCCAAAAGACAGCTTGTGGATTATAAGATGCCCCGTGATGGAAACACATTGCTTTATGCACCGCAGGTCTGTGTGGATTTGTAAACCTACATCGGCGGGCCATTCCTGTCATTTCATCCATCTTTTTGATCAATAAGTCAGTGCGTCACAGAGGAGACGGCAAAGAATCTGTGTTTTGGCAAGAACACATTTGTCTCCTCCCTTAATGTGGATCTCTCTGATCCTCAGCAAAAAACCTCCTGTTCTGGAACTTAAACGAGATACGATATAAAGGCTAAAGTCTAAATTTAGTTGTTAGATAATGCAGGATCACAGGACACAATTAATATCGAATCTATTCCAATCTTTAATTCCACATACTTCAGAAAAGGTTTTATCTCTTTGACTTGTATCAGAGGTAAATAACCCAGTGTTTGACATTTCTAAGCAAATTTGAAGCAGCCATGATTAGAAAAACCTAGATGCTGAAAAACCATAGTATAGTAGTAGTACTGTGCTTGTAGTAATAGTATTCTTTTTTTCTCTCATTCCAGTTTAATAATTTATTTATGGTAAGACATGTTTGCAGGTCAGCATAAAAGACACAAAACAGCACCATTTTCAAACAGTGAGTGTTGTCTGGTGCACAGTGAGCCTGGCTCAAGCTGCCAAAACAAACAAACAAATTTAAAAAATACCATCCTGATGCTGAAATTATGAGAAATCCATCATTTAGTTACACAAACCTCCAGCAGAATATGTGATTGTACAACTGCCGTTTTTCAGATTTCAAGTTTGCTGATGTAAAACGTCAGGGTATCACCCATTTTAGTAAAAAATACAGAAATGTATTATTGTCATGTCTTCATTATTTCAGGGGTTTGACTCTTCTGCAGCTTCGTTTAGCCGCCAGTTTGAGTGAAACATTCTGTTGCCGTTGGCGTCTTTAGACCGGAGCGACTGCAATTTAGATAAATGACATTATCATATCTTATGTTCGCCATTTTTCCACGAGGAAGCAGATTTTGGACCAGCAGGTCTGCGTGTTTGCACTTAATTCCCTTCTGCAGGGCTGAACTGAAGCCAGATATGATGAGACTTGTTGGAGAGGTGAAGAAGAAACATAAAATGTTGGTGTGAATCTTTAAAATTGTATTAGTATATTATCTTTATTAGTGCTTAATGATCTTATAATAATAGCCATGTGGTTACAGTTGGTTATTGTTTAATATATTATGTGTTTGCTGTAAAGAATTGAATGAGAGTTGCCTCAGGATAAATCATTGTTGTTGGTATATGACATCTGCTCATTACTACAGCGTGACTACACTTCCTTCTCCTTCCTTTCTAGGTTTCCAGAGCAAGCTGTGTCTGTGCTGAGGAGCAGGAAGCTGAGGGAGAAACTCCTCCAGTCTCTGTTCCTGGATCAGACATACTGGGACAGCCAGGGTGGTCGACAGGGCATCGACAAACTCATCGATGTCATCGAGAGGCGAGCAAAGGTCCTCCTCACCTACATCAATGCCCGCGGGATCAAAGTCATACCAATGAGTGTGTGATGAAGATAAATCTGTCTTTTGTTGAGACATTAGTGCTTTATGCCCTTACATTTTTATAAAATATGCAAAAGATGTCAAAAATTGAAAAATATGAAGTATTTCATGTCAGTTTTTAAACTTGTATCACAAAAGCTTGAGAGTCTGTGAAGGACAATTATGTAAAATTATGAAAATGAAACTAAAACAGATAAAAAAAATACAATATTTCAAGTAGGGGACTTTCTATTTGTACTGGATACTTAAAGTCTAACCTTTACTTTTTTTTAGTGTTCATGTTTTCATCCTCAGAGGTCAATGGGCTGCCACCGTTATGTCACAAATATTTCATAATGCACTTATAACCTTTGCTCTCCCTGAAGCCTTTCAGCAGCTGCAATGTGAATTTTGTATGAATGGAAATCTCAAAGTCAGCAACTTTCTTCTCTGCTTCCCAAGTGCAACAAGTATTTAAAAATTGATAACGTTTCTTTGAGTAGCTGCTTTCTCAGTTATGGTCACAAAAGCCACACCACAGCAGGAAAATTTATTTAAAGAGTTTATCTTTCGGTGTACTGTCGTAAATATATATACATTTTAAACAAAAGCTAAAAAGCTTCACACCTTGCTTATAATTTTCAGTTATTTAGACAAATGTAGACCTAAACAGTATGTAGAGGCCATGAGCATAATGGTTATAAAGTATCAAGTGAACACCATGAGGATGACATGCCATGTGGTGATGATGATGATGATGATGACTCTTTGCAGTCCTGTGAAAAATGAAGCCCTTTGCTTCAGCAGTTTCAGTCGCAGTAACTTGAAGTAACAGAATGAAACAATCAGAAATTCTCAAAACCCCATATTTTGTTCACAATATAAACATAACATAAAAAAAATCACATATTTAAATTAAGAAAATAAACCAAATAAATATTAGCTCATTTTGAATTTGACACCAACACATCCCAAGAAAGTTGAGGCACGGCCATGTTTGCCGGGTGGTCTTCATCGTGTTTTTGCTTTCGAGACGTACGTTTTCAGCTGCAGGCAGGCCCAGTCAGCAGCCGGACTCTAATATCCACGCTGTTGTAATCGGTGTCGTTTAGCATGTTGATATATGAAAAGATGTTTTCTGGATGGAAGCATTTGTGGATCAAAACCTTCATAAACTGTATCTTTCAGCAAAAGCACCTTTTCACATGTGCAAGCTGC
The DNA here is from genome assembly GCA_015052665.1 of Apistogramma diplotaenia. Lineage (NCBI taxonomy): Eukaryota > Metazoa > Chordata > Actinopteri > Cichliformes > Cichlidae > Apistogramma > Apistogramma diplotaenia. Next base: position 6,102 of record VOQJ01012678.1, read on the forward strand.
CAAATCCATAGGTCCTAATGCACCTCCACCCTGTCAGAGATGCAGGCTTTTGAACCGAGAGCTGATAAGTTGGATGGTCCCTCTTGACTTAAGCACGTGGACGTGCCCATTCTGCTGTCGATTCTCTGCTGTCATCCTGTTGCATGACCCAGTTCTGGCCAGGCTTTAGCTGTCAGACGACCGGCCACACGTTTGACTCTAAAATACTTTGGTAAACAGAGGAATTCATGGTCACTCAGTGGCTACAAATTGCTCAGGGCCTGAGGATGCAAAACAAACCCGCATCATCACCCTCCACGTGCATCATTCCAGAAGCCTTGTGGTTTGTTCAGATTCAGCTTCGGAAAACAATCACGCTGTTGTGTTGAGGCTTTCTCCGGGTAAAGCCGCCATACTTTGATCTGAGTTTTTGTACTCGTACTGTCGTGAACTGTAACGTCTAACATGCTGCGGCTTGTAGAGTCGACATTTTGGTTTTGGGGTTTTTCCTCCGGGGGCATCCACCCCTGGGGAGACCGTGGGATTGTGCCAATACACATCTGAACGATGTGGTCACACTAATGATCAGTTAATGAAGTGCATTTGATTAGCAGCACTTGGCTGTTGCTCACCATCTTAAATCCTTCGGCTGCAATGAGGGTGCACTTACATGATTATATATGCACTCTTACTTTCAATACATTTTTTACTGAAGCCAGTTTGACTGCATTTATTTATTATTTTATGTAGTGGCAAATGCATTATTCTGCCCATTCACATGAATGGCTGAGTGTGTCCAAACCTTTACTGGTGCTGGATGTCCACTCGATATCAATCAGCCGTGGACAGAAATAGCTCGTGGCTCAGAAATCTGAGCCGGAGCGTGGACTGTGCTTTTCGAGCTGTTGTAAACACTGTTCTTTGGGCACTCAGAAATAGAGTTGATAAGGCTTTGTGGGCTATTTTCTCCTGTTCATGCCTTGCATTCACTGGACTGTTGTTTTAACCCTTTGCACTTGCTCTAGTGTGTCAGTGGGATTTATGCCTCTGAATGTTTGAATGCTAAGAGAAGAAAAGAGCTGGACCAGACAGTTTGTTCCTCTACCTACATTTTGCCTCAGTCAGTATCGTGCTGACAGTCATACAGGTCAAGTGCTGCACTCCAAACGTTTACACGCAACTTTTCAGTGTCTCAACTCAGAAATATTCGCTTTAGGTTTAGTTTTCACGGCAATAACTGTCATCCTGTGATGTGCACTAACTCTGTTACAGTGTCCTCATGTAGGCAAAAGCATACAGCTGTTCCCCCCCCAAAAAAAGGGAAGGTAATGCACAGGATTGATCACATGGAGAAACAGTTGTTCTAATAGCCTGAGTGGATCATTTTTGCAGGAGTTAATTATGTAAATGTATACAAAAATCACTTTTTGCTCCGTTCATGTAAAAGCAGTTTTTCTGTCTTCACCTCCTCGTCTTTTCACATGCTCGGGATTTCCTCTTCCTCTGGTTTCCGCGGGGCTGTGGAATCTGAGAAGTGGATGAGAATAATTTGAAATGGTTCACTGAGGCTGTGCCCAGCTGGTTGTTAGCTGCTCAGACTAAAAGCAGCGTCCCAACAGAGGATTTCTTTATTGCTGTGACCTCCGATCACCCCGGGCTCGAGGTCGGTTTCCCCACTTTCTGCCACCGGCTTCCATCTCAGTCTGACAGAGAAATACAGAAATAAATAACATTAAGAATAAATACAAGCCCAGTGCCCACTGGAAATATTACTAAACCCATTTAATAATGACATTTTTGTCAGACGGTGCACAAAATAACTGTTTACAAGAAGATTTTTCATTTTGGAAAACAGAAATTATGGACATCCACCCTGATGATCTCATAACATGAAGTCTTCTTTTTAAGTACTAATTTTGGTCAGCAGGCAGTTAGCTTTGCTTAGCACATGGAAAATGGGTGAAACATTTAATAAGCCAGAACAAAAAGCCATCTGTGCAGGTTAGCCGTTTTTCCAAAGCGACTTCATATTTTTATGGGCATAAATAAATAAACCTTTTCATCTAACATGTACTATTAGCTAATGCTAGATTTAGAACTTTATAAACAGCCCTTCTGCTCCAAATATGTTTCCAACCCAAAGACTAACAAGTTGCACTGCTTTATAAAAGGCCTCAACAAGTCCTGTAAGTCTTGTAAGCATGAGCATAACAGCACGTTTCAGACTGTTGTCACCGTGCTGTGGGAACACTCAGGAGGTAGATTACATGGGACGATAACAAGATAACTCACCAGATTCATTCGCTTTTCTCCCCTTTAGCACAAAAGCCGGCAGACACAACAAACGGTCCTGCTGTGTTGACTAACACTGCTGAGGAATGCTCTCCTTATGCCGATAAAGGAATTAAGAGAAGAGCTTGAGAGGATGCCAACATGTCTTAGATAAAGTCATGCAAACACTTGCTTTCTTCGCTGACAATATGCAGCTCGGAGATTCATGTTATTTCATCCAAAAAAACAAGGTAAAGAGCAGAAGTCTCTTCTGGTTCCTTCAGCGGCACGCACAGACGTCTTTTACAGGACTGGCATCCTGCCAAGATCTTGGGGGGGGGGAAAAAAGTTTGAGAGGATTTAATTCAGCTGTCCTGCCTGAAAATATCTCATCCTACAAGTCTTACATGCTCTCACTGAGTGTTTCAATTTCCCATCATCTCCATCTCCTTTCATAAACTCATTTTCAGCTTCAGCCAAGTGCAGACATTTTCCCCTGCATGTCATTCATTTTACAGCAGACTTCAGTTTCTGGGGCATTTTGATTGCTTCGTTCAGCTGCTGTCCATGCAAACCACATCGTTTGTCGTTATATCTCCAGGTTTTTGTGAAAAGCTACTGTAATTATTCAAATGTCAAGCTTATTATCTTCTGTCACTCACTTTTTAAAAAAATAAATGGCAAATGAGTGAACAACCTCAAATGTAAATGTGTAAAAGGAGAAGGTCTCCGTCAGGTGGGACTGCACTCAAATGAAATGGTCCAGACACTTCTCAATAATCCCTTAAAACTGCATTTACCACCAACAATATTAAAAAACCTGTCTGAGAAACAAGTGTTCAAACAGGAACTCCGTTCCATTTGTTGAATCTGGACTTTTAAATGATGCCAAATTGCATTATATACCTTCATGACCTTTCTTCTCCTGTAATGGAAGTGAGTGAGTGAGCAGCTTCCTGTTGTGCAGTGAGGTGCATCTTTGATAACATCCTGATAGAATTAGAAGGAATACAATCACAGTGCTGCAGGGAAAAAACCAACTCTGGCATGCAGATACGAGCTCTCGGTTTCCTGTTTACTTTTTGACTTTCTGATTTTTAAGGAGGTTTACAGGTCAGGAGCAGGCCAGTGACCGAGCACTTTCCCATGGAGCTGATTTAAATTCACTTTATTGCTCAAGGTCATATGAGCAGGACATCAGAGGTCACAGGGAATCAATCCAAGTGTCAGTCACATGAGAGCATCTGCAGCCACTCGCCTGGCCTGATTTTATTTTGCAACAGTAATGGGAAGCTTTAAGGGAGCATTTTCCCGTTTCTCTCTTCTAATGCTGATGTTAGCTGACCATGACCCTCAGAAAGAAGCTTTCTGCTGCTTTAATGCTTCGATACAGTCAGCTCTTATTTGTAACCACGTATTAAAGAAAAGCAGAAACTCTTGACCTTTTAATGAACCGTTCTGAAACCGAACGATGAATGTAGAGATCGATTTTTACCTCCGTAACAATAATTTAATATTGCCGTGTTAATTTGAACCTGCACTGAGGTCTTGTTATCTTAACACCTCTCTGCAAAGAGTGCGGCAGAGGCTCCACTCTGTGTGTACACACTCCTTTAATGCAAGTGCTCCTCGACAAACGCCACCTTAGCCAGAGCCTTCATGAGTCTTCGTAGACTCTCAATTGCATATAGTTGAGTTTTCGAAGCAGATATATAGTCATATATATTAATGCATAATCTGTTGGTGCAGATTTTATAAGCTGTGGCTACAAAGGAAAAGCCGTCATGCTGGTTGAAGTGCAAACCTGAGCAGAGATATCTGAAGCTCTGGAACTAGATTAAAGGGATGAGCACACATGCTAAAGAATGGGGGTGAGGCATCCCCGTGGACTGGCATCTCACACATCTGCTCTCGGAGATATATGGGGCAATCAAGCAGTCATGGGCTGAATATGTCACTTCCTATATTTAGACGGCTCGTGATGGGAGAGTTGTGACATGTGGAGCATGCAGTGAAGTCTGAATGAGATCGCTGAGGTTGATTATTCATGCTATTTAAGGTATGTGATGCATGATGGGAAAATGGTCTATCCTGGACACCCCCCCCCCCCCCCCCACAAAAACACACCACCTCATTCTTTTTCCATTTTAGGCCCCCA
>VOQJ01012680.1:0-12262 GCA_015052665.1 Apistogramma diplotaenia
TTTTTATTTAATTTTCTCTTTACAGTAAAAACATTTTTTTTCTTTTTGCTCCTTTTTTTTTTTTTTTTTTTAAAGTTTGCGTGCATGTGCTTTTGTATTTTTTCCCCAAACTGGTGTCAAGTCAAAGTTACATTTTGTGGAGTTTCACATGTTATTTTTACTTCTAGATTAGCAGACGTAATTAGGCTGAAACCCACTCGCCCTATAATAATAAATAAATAAAAATCAGGCTTGACAGAGAAACACTCAGCATCAATGATCTCAATGCGAGCATTACATTTTAACAATTAGATCTCACACATTAAGTTGAATCTACATGTAAATATGCACCTGCATTTAAAGAGAAGAGAAGTCAACCTTTACGGGGCAGGGACCATGATCGAAAGAAAAAGAAATGTAGTGAAAGTGTAGAACTCAACATTGCTGCACCTTAAGAACTGAAGATCAGGATATCAGTATTTTCTGTTGCACCATTTTCTTTAAACCATTCAAATTATTTAGATTTAGTGATTAGATGAAAACTTCAGCTTTTTACATTTTCTTGAATACAAAAAAAATAAAATTTAAAATCCATAAATTTGTTTGCAGATTCAGGACTGAAGATTTAGGTCATTGTCTTTTTAAAGTGTTTACTGCATAAACAGACTTCTTCACGCAAACCTCCTTTGCTCTGGTATTTGTCCTTTTTCACATAAGTAGTTCAAAACAGGAACACCGCTGGCTCAGTATGACTAATTTGCTGCTGGGCTGAGATAAAAAAATACAATTCCATAACCATAAATCAAAGAATCAAGACTTGATTTCACACCAAACTGTAAATACTTTTTCCGGGACAGATTACCGCATGGAGATCATGATTATATCTGTTCTCCTTGTACACCGCCAGGATAATTTTATTTCTCATTTCTTTCGTTAAGCTGCATCACTGGATGATCAGCTGGGTTTGCTCAGTGCAGCCTCATGAGACAGAAGGAGAAACAAATTAATTTATCTGCTCTTTGAAAGCCAAACCTTACTTTAACACCCCCCCCCCCCCCAACTAAAAGAAATGAAAGTGATGTGAGACTTATTTGGTGGAAATCTAATTCCCTTTATCCGTTATGATATACCACCTCATTGTGAAGCCCAACAGGAATCATTACACAGATTACCATTAAAAATATTCAACGAAATTATATTTCATTTTGAAAGCCACTGTATAATTGAAATGACCTTCTCCGAGCTCCTGCTCCTTCTAAAAATGAGAACACTGAACTCAAGTGAAAATGAGAACGAAACAATTTGCCAGCGACTGCCTGTCACACGAAGTGAGAGAAGCGCTGCTGTCTGAGAAGTGAGAAAACTGCCGGGAAAGCCACAAAAAGCAGCAAAGCATCCACAGGGTGTTGATCTCTTTCGCAATCGTGTCCTCTGCCAAACACACACTGGGGCTGCAGCCATAGATTATTTCAGTATTCTAGCAATTATTCCATCAGTTGATCTAATAACAGGCAAGATATATTAGTCTTATTCATAAGCAATAATAAATAAATACAATGACGCATATAATAAAGCAGCCTTTACTCTGGCCTTGTGGAAGGACTCAAACTGTTGTGACAACACCATCTCCTGGATGAGGTTAATTTGGTGTCTGTTCACGCTTTCGTGAGTGTATGTGTGCCTGCATGTTTAAGTGTGTCGGTTATCCCTTAAAGACTGAAAAAGTGAGCATATCAACATTCTCACAACATTCGCACGGTTGCTCCTGTGCTTTGATGCGACATTTCCTGCTGCAGAAAACACACGTTCTGATGGCGTGCATGTAAAACATTGGTTAAAAATGAGTGTTAATAATTAATGTTAGTAATAATTCCACCTCCAACCCAACAACCCCAGGTTAGTGGCTCAGTTTTTTACTGGGTCATCATATATTTGGTGGTTTGATGGAGCACTCCCTTCAGCTTTATCCTCAGTAAAGGTTTTAATGATGATTACAGGAACAAGCGCTGCTGTTCTGGATGATGGAGAAAAACGCTTTCTTTCACTCCCACCCGTGACCGTGTCGGAACATTTAGCAAACACAAAACTGATGTGACAGCAGAGAGTTATGGACCTCTGACATCTGTGCGTGCCATCTTTTTGTTAAAAGCCCAGTAAAAGTAAACGATATTAATATTTCCCCAGGGCTTGAGGTGCCATGTGCATAATCAGCTTCTGTACTTTATACAAGTCAAAACACAAATCTATTCACTTCAATGATACGTCAGTCACAAGAAAAAGCATCAAATCCTCAATTTCCTTTCAGAAACCGAAGCCGCTCATTAAATGATTCACGTTTCTCCACATAAAAATCAAAAAAAAAAAACCTTAAACCCCTTAATCAGCTAATCTTGTCAAATACATCACGCAAACCCTGTTCATGGTCCTAACTTTGACCTGGTTATCAAAAGCTGCTGAGTTATGGAGAATATGAAAGCCTTATGACTGCGGTGAGTCACTTTACGCCGCCTTTCCAAAATCTTTCAAATGATCATCATCACACTTGCATTGTGTCACCATCTGCTACCTTAATATTTACACGGGCTTCTTACCATCGTCTCAAAGGCTGGCCTGTCAGTGGGATGCTTCTCAGAGCCGCTCCTAGCAGCATGAAAACAGTAGAGAGGAGGAGGGACGCCCGTAAACCTGGAATACACAACAGACTGTGTGAATATAGAAGTGGAACAGAAAGTAAAAGGACAGTGAACATGGCCACTTTATGCAATTCTTAGTGAATTCGTTAATATAAAATAATATTAACGAGTGAAGTGACCGTGCAATTTAATTAACACTTTTAGCTTTAACACATACTGAACGGCATTACTGCATATTTGACCAGCACCACTAGCCAAGCAAAAAATACAATAAAACAGAAAGTCCCTTGGTTAATATGGCTTGTGTGACAGAAATAGCATGAGCAATGTTGCCTTCGCCATTAACTTAGTTCTTCATTCTCAGTTTCACCCATGTTACTGTGATTTAGGGGAATCACTTCCCTGTTCTTTGTATGTGAGCTGACCCTTTGACAGTTTAAATTGCAACTGTAGAAAGAAGAGCCAGTGTAGCAACATCTGGTTACAACACTTTGACCCACAATAGAAAAAAGATAGGTCATAATAATAAAAGGTCTTATGGTGTGTGCAGCATTACAGCTTCACTGCCACCCATAACACTTCACATCACGCTGATATGACGGGCGAGCTTGTGAGAGTTGTTTTCACCACCACTGCTGATGAAAATCTGCACTTAAATCCATATATTCATTTCCAGGTTTTCTTTTTATTGGTGTCCTTGTCACCACTGGTGGCATGAGATTTTACTGGCAGCCCATTCAAGTTGCACAGGAAGTCCAGCTCCTCCATTCATGCTGTTGCAAGATGATCTGCTGCATCTCCCAGCACAGGCTCAAGAGTGAGGAGGAGCTACCAGGAGAAAGGCTGCTACACAACGAGGGTCAAACAGAGCAACAGAAGAGCTTCAGCACAGCAGCAAGACTGCATATGCTCTTTTGGGCAAGGAAGAACAGCATGAGCACTCCCAGAGCCCTACAAAACTACCTCCAATGGGAAACTGGTGTATGCGTTGCTAACCAAGTTCTCAGATTTAAACTCCATGAGGGTATCATGAGGGCCCAGTGTGCTCTAATGTGACCTGTGCTTACAGAGAAGCAACATGTAGCTCATTTAGCATTTGAACAAGAACTGGCAGGTCCACCAATTGTGCACAGTTTGCTCAGAGAGAAACCAAGACTTTTCCTTACTGACAAAATGGAGCAAACCCACTGCATACAAGTCTGAGTACATATAGGCATGGGACAACCTCTGGAAAGGATGCAAGTTTTCTTGCAATTGGGCAAATGTATGCAGTATGAAGTGCCCTAAATTAACTCAGCCACAGACATGGCTGCAAAGTTGTTGCTTTTTTTGTTTTTGTTGTAAGGTGTGGGTGCAATTTACAGCAGGAGAAAAATTACAAGTTACCATATTATCTGGTTAACCTACAATTAAATTAGGCAAAGGAGCTAAAAACAAATAAAAACTCCAAACTGTTTGTGTGATTGAGATCACGAGCTGAGTTATGTAACGTTTTGGCAAGATTCCACATGCGTTTCCTTAGTCATCAGCAGTCTGGTCAATGTTGTCCATGCCTTGTTGCTGTTTTTGTCATCTGACAGTTCAGTGTGAGCAGTGAAAACCTCTATAGTCAATCAGGTGATGAAGAGGAACTGGTTATTGTAGATGACGTACACTCTGACTCAAGAGGCCTACTTTCATTCTTTCAAAAAAATACTGCTTTTACATTACCTCTTGAATTTGAACCTGTAAACAGAGGTGTTTTAAAAAAATTTAAAGTTTGCTTGGCCCAAATTAGCATTTTTCACCCTCACATGTTAGACACACACACACACTTATTTATTTAAATACTACAGGGTCCCTTAAATGTACCATTACACAGTCAAACACCATCATGTCGAGGACACAGTGTACCATATTAGAACTCACCTTTTTTGTCCATTAACCACATAAACAGCAGCCAAGGGATGAAGCCAACCGGGCCCCACAGCACCAAAATCGCGATGTCAGACTTGGTAAAGCCATAAGCGTAAGCGGCCGAGTTCTGTATGGGACCCCAGAAGTTCCACACCATTCCCTGCATTAGTGCCAGCAGGGAAAACAGGGTCAAAACCAGCCATCTTCTCCTATACACTCTGCCGTTTACCGGATGAGTGTCCGTCTCTACAGGAGGAGGAAGGATAAGCGGCTCCCTCTCGGCCTCGGTGCTCGAACCGGCACCCATAGTAATCGCCCGTTCGTCAATTCAGTTAAGATTCCGGTTTTAACGACGGTACAACAACGAGAAACTGAGAATTGGCTGCTCCCAACCACACAAACAAAAACAGCCGATAGCGTCCAGTATTTAAGTTAACTGCGCATGTCCAAACGGAAATAGTAGAGGGATGTGGAAACTATGCCCATATAGTTGCCATTTTGGCTCGTGCGATGCATTAGCGTAAGCGGGTTTCTTGCAGCGATGCGAGAGCCGAAATGGTGCAGATTCACAGCGATGAATTGCAGACGTAAATGAAACCGTACGCTGTCATGTGAGCTTTGTTTACTTCCGCCCAAACCTCTTCCACACGTGCAGTGAAAGGTGGGTCCTCTGTTCTTTTCTTTTTCTTTCTAAAGATCCTCGTATTTCCGCGCAGCTAGCTTACATTAAGCTTTCTAGCATGTTTTAACAGCGGGAATAAATCCAGCTAACAACACCTTGGCACCTCTGAGCAGACGTTTTTACTCGTCACGGAAATAAAACCCAGGTGTTCATTAACTATGGCCTTGTTCGTTTCCAGCGCTCCAGTAATTAATGGAATACTTTACACCTGTGCTTGCTAAATCAAGCGCTACCTTGCGTGGTATCTGGCTGAGCTTTTATGATGCGTCCTCTCAACAACACGGGTTAACAACTAGTTTTCAACAAGTTGCGTTAGAATAAAATAGAATGCCTTTATTGTCATACAGAATGTACAGTGAGATTGGAAGATTGGAGATTATGGCATTGAACAATGCCATAAAAATAGAACTTGCAGTGCATGGTTACAGAATATATACATTGTGGTGTGTATATATACTTTGATGCGTCTGTAGTGCCTGCCAGAGGGCAGGAGGTCAAACAGGGCAACGCCTGAGTGTGAGCTGTCCTTGGTGATGTTTTTGTTTTTTCATCCAGGGTTTCTGGTTAGGGTTATGTGATTTCTGTCATGTAGAGTAGTTAGCCTCATTTAATATTTTTTATTTTTTGCGTGAGTCATCACTGACTGTTTGACAGTGAGAGCTAGTCAAGAGGAAAATATCAGCGATTATTATCAAAATAAGAATAGCAATAGCAAAGTACCTTTTGAATTATTATTATTATTAGAAGGAAGCACTTGATTGAATGGATTACATTTTCTGTTTACCAACTGCCATTCACTGGATAGTGGCTCTTTTTAGGACCATTTTCTGTAAATCCTAGAGATTTACAGTATGGTGACAGACAGTCCCAGCAGTAGTTTCAGAAATACTCAGACAAGCACGTCTGACACCAACTACCAACGCAAATCACCTTTCTTCCCCAGTCTGATGCTCGGTTTGAACGTCAGAAGGTTGTTTTGATTATGTCGTGTTGCTGGAAATGGATGAAATGGATTGGAGTACCAATGAGACAAAATGCATTCAAATGAAATAACAATCTTACCAAATACTTCAGCACAAATACATGAATTATTTTTGTGGCTGTTTTTTCAGGTAAACCCTACTGTACATGATACAGACACACTGAAGGGGAATGCACATGTATTTGCCTACACAAACTATCAAGCTATAGTAATTGGAACACTCAGGGCAATGACCCCCAAACTGGGAGAGTGGCTCCAACATATTCCTGGAAAAACATTCGAAATCTCTGTCCAGAAGTGCACAGTCCTGGGAATAAGTAAGATACTCAAGCTCCCAGGCCTTTGGCTTGAATGACAAAGACCGCCCACAGGGTGCGTGGGGAATTGTTATTTATTTATTTATTTATTCAGTGAAAACACATGTAACTTCTTTTGTCAAACAGATAAATATTGGCCCTGAATGACGAGTAACACCCCTGCTTCTAGGCAGTGACTATAGTAATAAAATGTCATTGTTGTTAATCAGCTTTATGTTCATCCTGTGTTGCATCCTCCTATCAGTGTGTACCAAAGACTATGGCTGGCACCGCCATGATTAATAAACCCTTCAGCCCGGAGGAGACCCGGAGGATTGTGCATCATTTGCAGCAGCCCGCAGTCTTCCTGAACATGACCTGTGACTGGCCTGTTCTCCACTGGACAGCAGAGCATCTGTCAAGCTGGCTTGGTGACAGACTTGTCCGATTTAGACTCGGGAGAAAAGAGAAGACAAACAGTAAGAACGGGAGTCTGACCAAGGAAGAGTTGTTGAATTCATCTCTGTGTGATTACCCACCTGGATTAAACATTCGCAGTGAAATTTGTGTGACTAAAAAGATGAAATTCAGCTTTCCCCCGGAGCACTCCCATCAGGCTCAAGTTAAAGTTAAATTACTGCATATTTAGTAAGCTGTAATAATAAGAAAAAGTAATATCTTGAAGGGAAACTCCCTTGTTACTGCTACAAATCTGATCTGGGGCTTTTTTCTTTCCTGTGCAGGACTGAAATGATTTTGATTAATTCACTAAATGTTTCCTCAAAAGAAGCCAGAACATTTATCCAAAGTAGTCTAATTATGATCATCTATGTCAATTGAGAATATTTGTCACAATTGATGATTTATCACATTCAGCACGCTAAATTAATGACGTTTTAGTTTTAATTCCTTATTATGTCTGCATATGGAAATGTATATGGCATTTCAAACACTTTCCAGTGAGTGATAATTTATAGATTGGCATAATCTGTAAAAGGATATCAGGCTGTTTAATGGTGTGATTTATGTCCCACAAATGAAAAACATACTGAGAGTTTGTGATTTTGAGCATCTGGTGTACTTTGCCCTCCATGTGGCTCTGAAACGGCTACAGTAATGATTCTTTTCTGATGAATGGCAGAGACTATGCCCTCTGATAAAAGCTGGCTAATTAGATTTCTAAATCATCTTTTTTTTTCAGCTGCAACAGCTGACAGGTTGGGCATTTCTCATCATGTATTCTAAATGTCATCACTCAACCGTGGACACACCTTGTTTATACAAACAAAAGAAACAGTAAATCACTACAACTGCAATTTATTTTTCCTGTTAAAATCGGTTCGGAAAAAAAATCACGCCTGCCACGGTGAAAGGTGCTGTAATTCTGGTATATGAAATACAGAAAGTTCTTTTAACATACAGCCGTGTGGAAAAGGTTTCCTCAGGACTCTCTGCAGTCCTGTGAAAAACGAGGTTTTTCTGTATAACTCCATCAGTCTCTCATGTTATTGTTGAGGAATTTTGGACCACTCTTCTTTACAACATTGTTTCACTTCATTTATTTATGCACAGCTCTCTTAAAGTCAAACCACAGCATTAAAGTTGGGTTGAGGTCTGGACTTTGGGCAACCCAACACCCTAATTTGTTTCTTTTTCATGCTGGTGTGCTGCATGATCCAATACCAGCCAAGCCTTAGCTATTATTGGATAGTTGGCCTCACATTTCTCTGTACAAAACTCTTGTATACCACGGTGTTTATGGACAGTGACTATAAAACAAGCACAAATCATCACTCTTTCACTGCTTTGCATGAAAGTTAGTAATGAGGCTATGTTTGGTTTTCATCAAATGTGGTGCTGTACATTCCAGCCTGTCTGGGATGTACTCTATATTGCCAAAAGTATTCTCTTGTCTGCCTTCACATGCTTATGAAATTGAGTGACATCCCATTCTTAATCCATAGGGTTCAATATTATGTCGGAGCACTATAACCGCTTCAACTCTTCTGGGAAGGTTTAGGAGTGTTCTTCCACACAGCTCACTCATCCACGTCTTTATGGACCTGTTTTGTGCTCTGGTGTGCAGTCATGTCGAAACAGGAAGGGGCCATCCCCAAACTGTTTCCACAAAGTTGGGAGTATGAAATTGTCCAAAGTGTCTTGGTATGCTGAAGCATTCAGAGTTCCTCTCACTGGAACTAAGGGGCCGAACCCAAATCACCAATAACAACCCCACACCATAATCCTCCCTCCACCAAACTTCATACTTAGCACAGTGCAGTCAAACACGTACTGTTCTCGTGGCAACCACCAAAATCCGATTCGTCCATCAGATTGACAAGCAGAAAAGCCTGATTTGTCCAGTGGTTGCACGTTTTACACCACTGCATGCGACACTTTGCGTTGTGCTTGATGATGCACTGCTTGGATGCTGCTGCTCGGCCATGGAAACCCATCCATGAAGCTCTCTAATCACTGTTCTTGAGCTAATCTGAAAGTCACATGAAGTTTGGAGCTCTGTAGTGATTGACTGTGCAGAAAGTTGGTGACCTCAGCTCAGCCTCCACTGACCCCACTGATTTTTTTTTTTTTTTTAATGTGACCAACCACTTCATGGCTGACTTGTTGTCATTCCCAGTCACTTTCACTTTGCTATAATACCACTAATAATTGATTGTGGAGTATTTGCTATTGAAGAAATTTCATGACTGGACTTGTTGCACAGGTGGCATCCTATCACGGTACAACGTTGGAGTTCACTGAGCTCCTGAGAGCGACCCTTTCTTTCACAAATGTTTGTAGAAGCCGTGTGCATGCCTAGGTGCTTGGTTTTATCCACCTGTAGTCATGGAAGCGGATTGGAATACCTGAATTCAAAAAATTTGGATGGGTGAGTAAATGCTTTTGGCAGTAAAGTGTATATATTTGGCAGCCCTGTTTCCTCCTGAGTATTTATTTTAATTTTGAGATATTTACCTTATTGAAATTATTAGAATTGTTTAAAGTAAGCGTTCAGTACTTCATTGATCCGTTTACATTTCCCCCTGAAATGTATCTCTGCATTAACCTCACCTGTCAAACAGCAATTGCGCGTTGTTTCCTTTTGGTTGCCATGACTTTTTGTGTCTTCTCGTCCAATTGCCAGCATGTGGTCACTGAGGCAGTACTTGGTTAGGATCTGCCTCTGCTTTCTGTCTCTGACAGTTAAGAGATATTCTGCTCTGTTTCGGGCCAGATAACATTCTGTTCTACTTTGGCTTTTAGTTTCTTCTTTCCAGTGTATTCAGATCGGTTTCTTTGCATTCTCTCTGTCTCTGTTTCATAGATGGAGATAGATGGATGGGTAGGTATCCAGATAAATGGGCCGATAAGTAGGTAGATGCGGTAGGCAGATAAAATAAAGATAATAGTCAGGTACACACACACACTGACACAAATAGCCCTCTATGTCAGTCAGGCTGCCAGAGGCCAGCTCTGTGACCTCAGAGTCGGTGACAGACAGCAGGCATGCAGAGCTGATGTGAATGTGGAGAACTGCTGCAGCCAATCTGTATCATTCACTCCCTCACCCTGAGCCCCAGATTACAACACTGCTTCATAGCAGATTTGCAAAACACTTGAAACATATATTATAAGAACCTGTATTCAGTTTCTGCCATTATTTAAATGGTCATTATTTGATATTTAAGCTTTTGCTTGCTGTTGCACTGCTTATACATCTTATTGGCCACAACCATAATGTGTTATGGCATCAAAAAGCGCTGTTATGCTAATTCCGATGCATTTAGTGTTATCCTTGTGTCTCAAACACAATGCAGCTTTAGTGGGCAGTATATATTTAGTGGTAATAATGAGCACATTTGTGCTCTGACCTCACTTCTTTGGACCAGAGTTTACAAATCATGGTTAAAAATAAAAATAGTGCAGCCACAACAGAGGCGCTTTGACAGTTTAAAATTGATAGAACTCTGTGTGGTGTGTGTCATTGTCTAGTGTTTTACATCTTAATATGGAGAACAGAATAAGCTGAGTAGCAGTAGACCGGCCCTTTTTGTTTTCCTCTTGCATAAAAATGTGTTCTTATCTTGCACTGGATGTAAAAAGCTGCGTTTTATCAGTGAATCAGGAAATCTAAAAAAGAAAAAAAGTCTTTCACATCCACTACCACCTTCCTGCAGTGTGGTTTTCATCTTTACTGACGTTGATGAGCAACAGTGTTATTCTCCTACACTGAATCTTGACGCTGCAGGCTGGGCTCTCCGTGCTGCTGCAGGTTTCACACTTCTCCGAACATGTGCGCATTTCCAAATTAGTGCATCCTTTTCTTCTGATTAATTTTATTCAGAGGAAGTCGTGTGAGTTTACAGTCGTGCATGCGTGTGTGTACGTGTATGTCAACAGGCTTTGGTGGCCTGTTGAACCACTTAAAGGGTTCTATTTAACGGGTCAGCCGAGCAATTAATCAAGGGTTTAATTGGAATCCCGAGTGGAGTGACATGATTTATGCAAATAAGGTCATTAATATGCAGGCCTGCATTCGATGCTCAAATTAAAATGGCTCATCCGCCAGCGCCGGCTCGCACTTTCATTACGGTAAATTAGAGAGCGATAATAACTCCAAATACACATATTTATTTTCTACAGACATCCAGAATAGGACATGCCCACAGGAAGGAAAATATGAAAAGGCAAAAAGAAGGAAGTTCTAATATGGGAGTTGGAAAGAGGCAATGCTAATGCTGTTAATTTTACCTCATTAGAAGCTCACTGCTATCTGCAGGGCTTCAGTTTTAATTGGATCACCAAGCAATTTAAACCACATTTGGTTCTTAATTGCTTTTTTTGCGCTTAATAATAAATAATATAGCTGTAGTAGCTATTCACCAAATTCGTTCCCTGGCCAGTGCAGTGATTTCAGTATTTGCTGCTGCCCTTGGTTACTGCATCCACAAGGACAGTGTGATTCTCGGTCCGGTGTCCAGTCCCCTCTTCCTCACTATGTGCTGATGCCGGGATATTAGACACAAGATGGAGCCACAGCTGGAGTCACATTCTCCTGCCACTTCTTTCATGACAGTAGCTGCACGGAATGCAGGCTGTAAAAGCTGCTTGTATTAACAAGTAATATCCAATAATTGCCCTGTCACTGTAGAGCAGTTGTGAGCATAAGTGAAGTGTGTATGTGCTTTTAATGATGATGAGAAATAAGGTGCAGTCTATTGCTCAAGTAGCTGTTGATTGCGACTGGAAGTGAGGAGGAGAGTTTAGTAGTGCCTAATAATGCCTGTGTAAATTGTAATCGCATAAAATAATTGTCATATCAGGCTGTCAGCTGTATTGTTACCTGTTGATGTATTTATGCACTGTGCTGCATCAACACACTTGGTTAAAATAGGTTTCAGCATAGTGCTCCAAGTCCTGCAGTGAATGTATGCAACAATATCATTCAGCTTAGGAATCACTGATTGATCAGCCGCTGTCATTGCTTTGTGCGGCATGTTATAGGGTCACAGAAGAACAGAATCATTCTGTATTTACAGAAATGGTTCAGTTTGTGATAGATTCAGTCTGTAGGAGTTAAAAGCTACACATAGTGTAGATGCAAAGATTGCATGCATATAGCCAATGAGTTATTCCCAGTCATGGACCAGACCTATGTAGAAAAAATACTCCATCCATCCATCCATTCATCCATCCATCCATCCATCCATCCATCCATCCATCCATCCATCCATCCATCCATCCATCCATCCATCCATCCATCCATCCATCCATCCATTTACTTCACCCTGGA
>VOQJ01012682.1:0-12830 GCA_015052665.1 Apistogramma diplotaenia
CCTAAGCAGAGAAGCCCAGACCTCCCTCTCCCCAGCCACCTCCACCAGCTCCTCCGGAGGGACTCCCAAGGCGTTCCCAGGCCAGCCGAGAGATATAATCTCTCCAGCGTGTCCTGGGTCTGCCCCGGGGCCGCCTCCCGGTAGGACATGCCCGGAACACCTCACCCACAAGGCGCCCAGGAGGCATCCTGTTCAGATGCCCGAACCACCTCAACTGGCTCCTTTCGATGTGGAGGAGCAGCGGCTCTACTCTGAGCCCCTCCCGAATGGCTGCACTCCTCACCCTATCTCTAAGGGCGAGGCCAGCCACCCTTCGGAGGAAGCTCATTTGGCTTGTATCCGCGATCTTGTTCTTTCGGTAAAAAGCGCGACGTGTATTTAATTTAAAAATGGCTTCAGTGTGGCTCAGTTAAAAAAAAAAAATTAAAAAGACTCAAAAAATGTAAACAGGTAACGAAAAGATCTCTACAGTTTATAAAATGTGGAAAATTTGTAAATTATTAAATTATTAAGTGTTATTAAGTGTTAAAAAAGTACATAAACTTTTTCAAAGTCACTCCCAATGAAAGTCTTAGTATTTTCAATTCTGCCATCTCAGTCTAACATCTTTTTATCAGTGCCACTAACTGCAGAGATTTTCTGAACTTTTTAAAATAGGTCAACTAATTACTTTTTTCCATTGTCCTCTACAGACCGACATCATGGACAAAATTTTGGAGGGCCTGGTGAGCTCCAATCACACCATTCCAGTGAAGAGGGCCATTGTGAAGAAGGTAGTGGAAGCAGCTGAGAGAGAGGTGACAGAGGATCAGTGTCAGGCGTTGTTTACTCTCACCACTCGCCTCATCTTACTCGGTGAGGATGCGTTCCAGAAGCAAATCGGCTTCCAGGTTCTTGAAGCCTATGCACGCTACCACCGCCCAGAGTTTGAGCGTTTCTTCAGTAAAGACTTTGTTCTCAGCCTGCTCCAGCAGGGCTACGGCCAGCTGGACCGCAAAGACCCCGCCATAATAGAATACATTCACTGCTGCCTACGGCTGCTCATCAGCTGTCCCTCAGTGCTGGAGATCTTTGGTGTGATCCAGGTGGAGGTTTTAAGGATGGTGTGTGAACGTCCTGAGCCTGCTTTCTGTGCTCGCCTGAGCACTTTGCTGTCGGACTTTGTGCAGTGCATCCCGAGGGATAAGTCGGGCGTTTTGTTCTGCCAACAGCTGGTGAGGACCATCAGTTCTTTCAATTGCTTCGCTAGCCAAGAGCAAGAGCTGAGAGAGTATGTTGGTCAGGTGACAAAAGTTAGCGGACTGCTGCAGAACATCTGGAAGGCTGACCCAGCTACCCTGCTGCCCGCCCTGCAGGAAGTCTTTGCCATTATCTCCTCCACAGGTAAGACTCCTTCATTCCTTACAGATTGTGGTTTAAAGGACCAAGAAAGTCATTTCATAATTGATCATCTGTTTTTGTTTGTGTTTTGTTTAAATGGCTTCAGTTTTGAGACAGCTAGAATTGTTATAGATGATCTAAAAACTTAAAATATGAACAAATTTGTTGTGTAGTGTTTTGTAGTGGCCTTGTTTTAGGCTTGGAGTCAATTATTCAAGCACAAGTCCTATTTGATATTTGGAACTGCTCAGCTCTTGTTCAGAGATTGCCCACAACCCAAATTCTCTTAAATGACTTTGTAGTTCTGCTTATGCACCTTATTTTATTACATTGTAAGACGTTTTGCACAATATCATGTGACATCTATAGTCATCTTTGGCTGGACATGTTTCTTCTGTTTATAGTAGCATGCAATCTTATACGCTTTAGGTCAAGGGTGTGCAACCCCCCCTTTTTTTTTTGTCAGAGGACTAGACCAACTGATACAGCAAGCAAAGGGCCGCACATTGATCAATCAGATATAAATTTTTAAATTATTTTTTAGCAGCAGCTGAATTTTAGTAGATGTGGCAGATTCCTTTAAAATAACCTGGATCATTGTTTAAGAAACCAAGAACCTTGTGTTACAAATGCAAGGTGAATATTCTTTACCTTTCACATGTTTATTGTGAGACCAGAGCAACCCAATTTAGGGACTACCATGTGTTCCATATTGTCTTGCAGAATCACATCCACTTTAAACAGTGGGTTCTTCCATTATTAAGCATTTCTGTAATGGAGGCTAGAATTCAACTATTGGTGTGTGACTCATGCACTTTCTCACCTGTACTGCACGCTCTTTAGTGCATAACCCCCTGGTACTGTTTTACTTGAAACCTCTGCAGGTGCTGGATTAAAACTGGTTGTACAGTGTGACCCAGTCATTAACACGTCCCTTAACACGTTGGTGTAGCTGTCTTGGTTTTTAGTATTTCCAAACTTTAAAAAGTCTCCAAACAATTTTTTAGTCAAACAGATAATAGCTAATATATTTGCTTACTTAAAGCTGTTGTGGGTTCATGGTAAGATGTATCAGGTTTGATACAGATACAGGATTGAATTGGGTCCATCAATAAAACAAAAAATAGGAAAATGAATGTAAAGATAAATGCCTTTACCTAGCAAAACAGCTGACATTTTATTTATAATTTTTTGATCCATTTAATAAAGTATTATATAATTAGTTTATTTTCTTTCTTTATAGTTTTGGCAGTTTAGGTCTCCTGTAGCTGAGAGTATTTCAGTTGAAATCAAAATTGCAGTTGTTGATGGTAAATTCCACAGATATCCTGATACTTGTCTGCAGTTTGAAGCATAAAGCAGCACATAATGAACAACCAGCAGGAAGCAGTTTCAAATAGTCACACGGCCATCATGTGTTTGTGAGCGCTGTAAGCAGATCCGCTTTAGATTGAAAGGTCACTTGGCTGCTGTTTTATTGATAGAGTTTTGTAATATCTACAGATCTTCACTCCTCTCCATAGATAATACATGAAGCACCGTAGATGCATGTTTTACGCATTAAATCATTAACTACTTGTGTCATAATGTTTGTCCCTTGTGTTTGTTCCTCATATTTTTGCAGTTTGTATCATTTTGAGTACAAATACAACTTGTTCCCCACCTGGTGTCCTCTGGAACACAAAGTAACGCTAAAATGATGTATGTGTTTATTGCAGACCCCTCCTTTGACCCATGCATTGCGCTGGCCAGCCTGGTCCAGCATATCCCTGTCCAGATGATCACAGTGCTTATCAAGAGTCTCACCACAGACCAGAACGTTAGAGACGCAAGCATGACTAAAGCACTCTGCAGGTGAACTTACACACCGAGTCGATTCAGTTAAAAGGAGTTCAAAATAATTCTGTTTTCTTCATTTGCCTTCATCTTTTCTAAATATGAGATGTACAGTTTTCAAGATGTATGTCGAAATGCCTTGAATAGTATCGTTATTGATATAAAATCTGCTGATCTATTTAAGGACACCATAAGTTCAGGTCACTTATCCTTTACTGTGCTTCTAGGATGATTGACTGGCTATCTTGGCCTCTGGCCCAACATGTAGACACCTGGGTCATCGCTCTCCTGAAAGGACTGGCTGCTGTTCAGAAGTTCACTATCCTCATAGATGTCACTCTGCTTAAAATTGAACTGGTTTGTTATGAGAACTCCTCATTTTAATATCTCATAGATGGAAACGGTATGCCTCTTACCTAAGCATCCCTGTAAATAAATGTGTTCACTCATAGGTATTCAGTCGTCTGTGGTACCCCATTGTGCGCCAGGGGGCGCTGGCTGTGCTCTCTCACATGCTGCTGAGTTTCCAGCACTCTCCTGAGGCCTTCCATTTGGTAAGGGGGTCTCTTGTGTCCTCACAGGCCATTTCCCTCTCATATGGCCACGTTATTGGTTTTCTCATTTTCATCTCTTCTGTCTTAAATTACTTCAAAGCTGCATAGACGTGTTTTCCCAGAACTCCAGGCTCAGCACCACTCTCTCACTAATGATGTGTGAAGCACTTAAATGCAGAGCAATGGCCCTTGAGTTGGCCAATTTCATTAGATTCTAAAAACATGAATAGACTCAAAAATACTCAGTAAATGAGACCTCTGTGGGGTTTCCGATGTGCAACCACCCTGTGGCTTTCCATGCTGCAGATTTTTATGATTAATGTTAGCTGTATCGTCCGCTGTTTTCAGCACCACGTAGTACTCAACAATTTTCACTTCTCTTTATTCCCCTCTTTCTCAGGTTGTTCCAGATGTAGTAGATCTAGTCCAGTCCCTAAGGACAGATGGGCTCCCCACCAGTAAAGCTTTCCTGCTGCAGTTCACTGAGCTCATACACTGCATGATGTACCAGTACTCTGGCTTCCCTGACCTTTATGACAACATACTGGAGGCCATCAAGGTAACAGAGTTAGGAGAAACCTGTTTCCGTGGTGGGTTTTAAATATTTCAGCAAGAAAATGTTTTTGTGATACATTATGTCTATGTTTTATTTAATTAGATCATCAGAAATGAGACATTCAGTTAGACTTCCTGTTAATTTTACTTCACTGTGTTAAAAATGTCTCTTCTCTTTTCAGGATCTCCCAAAACCTGCAGAAGAGAAGATCAAGCTGGTGTTGAATCAAAGTGCCTGGACGTCTCAGTCCAACTCATTTGCCTCCGGTCTGCTGAGGCAAGCTGGGAAGTCTGAGACGGGCAAGACAGGCTTGGTCAACCTGGGGAACACCTGCTACATGAACAGCATCATCCAGACCCTCTTTATGGCCACAGAGTGAGTCGTTTAGATGTCAGATCTGTAAAACCAGGTGTTCTTGTTGTGAGATTAGAAATAAAACCTGAACTTTTTTTTTTCTCAGTTTCAGGAGGTATGTTTTATCTTTGCATCTAAATGGTTCCAACACGCTAATGAAAAAGCTTCAGCTCCTCTTTGCTTTCCTCGCACACACTCAGGTTAGTGTTGCCCTGTCAGGGACAATCCAGAGCATTATTACTGGAGAATCACACCAGTGGAGGATAATGTGTTCATTTGTGTTTGTCCTACAGAGGGCAGCCTATGCTCCCAGAAACTTCTTGGAAGCGTCTCGGCCTCCCTGGTTCAATATGGGTTCTCAGCAGGACTGTTCAGAGTACCTCAGATTTCTTCTAGACAGGTATTGTAAATTAATTGCTTGCCCAGCGTTTGTGCATTCGAGGAAGCAGAATGAACTAAATGTTCATGATAAAGCCTGTTATGTTTATGCTAATTACATATGAACATGAATTGTAAACTGTATTTTCTTAGGAGTCAAATGATAATGCCTACGGCTCAGTAAGAAAGAAACATCTTTTGCACAAATTTTGGATTTTCATCTAAAGCTGATTGTGCCGATCTTTCTGATCTCAAGGTTACACGAGGAGGAGAAAACCCTTCAGGTTCTGGATTCAGCTAAACCAAAAGCTGCTTCCCCAACTGGCACGAGCTGCAAAGACCCTGCAGGTCCGACGTCTGCCGAGGAAAATGGACAGACCTGTTTGACTCCTGCAGAAACCAAACCCGGAGATGACAGGCGGACTTTGATAGAAAAGATGTTTGGTGGGAAGCTGATCACAAGCATTTGCTGTATGCAGTGCAACTGCATCTCTGAGAAAGAAGAACCTTTCACAGACCTCTCTTTGGCCTTTTGTCCATCTACCACTTTTCAGGATAGTCCTCAATCACAAGGGCCCTTAGAAGAGCCCAAAGTTCTCTGTCAAGGATCTGTCAATGGTGGCAGCGAAGTTCCTGAGCCAGGCTCGGCCAATGCTCCAGCTAGCAATACCCATTTTGTGCCAGTAACAAATGAGCCTCCACTCTCCGTGCCTGACCTGGTGAATTATTTTCTGGCTCCAGAAATCCTTGATGAAGATAACGCCTATTTCTGCGAGAAGTGTAGCTCCCTCCAGCGGGCAGAGAAGACCATTAAAGTCGTGTCTGCCCCTGAGTACTTGATTCTCACCCTGCTGCGATTCTCATATGATGCGAAATGCCATATCCGTAGGAAGATTCTGGACAATGTCACCATCCCGCCACTCATCAGACTTCCTGTACATGACCCTTCGATACCTACACGGTGCTCTTCTTCTACCTCTTCTCCCCTGCAAGTGGATTCTCCCGAGAGCAGCGAGAATCTGGCCAAGAAACTCAAACCATCACAACACGATGAGGAAGACGAGAAGGCGAGGATAGATGTTGCAGAGGAGATAAGCAGCGCGGTTCAGTCGGTCCCCTACGTCCTCAGCTCGGTGGTGATGCATTCTGGTATATCTTCTGAGAGCGGCCACTACTACTCTTATGGTCGTAACATTAATGGGGCAGATGGAGTACAGCATCCAGCAAACCAGTTTAGCATCAAAGAGGATTTAGAGAACGGCCCAGCTGAGGGTAGCCTCTGCACCTGCTCAGCTCCCACGGTTCCCCAAGAACAAGGCGGGACGCTGCATAGTAGTGGCCAGGAGGCAAGAGAGTGGCTGCTCTTCAATGATAGTAGAGTAACATTCACATCCTTCCAATCAGTGCAAAACATTACTAATCGCTTCCCCAAGGACACTGCTTATGTGCTCATGTACAGGAAGCAGGAGCTACCAGGGCAAAGCTTAAATGGGGGACTAATGGCAAATGGAATGAGACTGAGTGGCGAGCCTCCTCTGCAAAAAGAACTACTGGATGCTGTTATCAAAGACAACAAGCTCTATTTACAGGTACGTTGGGTTGAACACATGAAATGTACTTCCACATAGTGGTGTTGTGTTACCCTTTAAAACTGTCATTGCCTATAAATTCAGGTGTGAGATGATTAACACGTG
Source organism: Apistogramma diplotaenia (assembly GCA_015052665.1). NCBI lineage: Eukaryota > Metazoa > Chordata > Actinopteri > Cichliformes > Cichlidae > Apistogramma > Apistogramma diplotaenia. The sequence goes on from VOQJ01012682.1 coordinate 6,753, forward strand.
TTAAATCAGTGGTTTATGAACTCGTATGGTATTTGGGTGGAGACTGTGCTTGTTTTCTTTTTTTTTTACACAAACATGACTTAACATCATTAACACTAACACTTCTAAGAGTGAGGTGGTTATAAAAGTCAGACGGTCACTGAGGTGGAACGCGTTAACGGGAAAGCAGACCGTGGTTTTACGGATAACTTGGAGACACACTGTGTAGGAGTTTTTATTTGCACTGCACTTGGAAGCCAAATCTGAACTGTCCTGTTACAAGATGTGAAGAGTAATTTCACGAGTCATTGAGCTGTGCTCCACTAGGTTGACATGCCACCACACTTTTATTACATCTGCAGTAAACCTCCCCTAGGGGGTGCTGTAATGACATGAAGTGAAAACTGATGCCCCTTTCAAGCACATGTAACTACACTGCTTCTTTGGCACGGCAAAAGTGAGTCCTGTTTATACTTCAGCATAGTTCATAATCGCACTTGGAAATCTCACCTTTTTTTTCCCCCTCCTGCATGCTGTCCTTTAGGAACAGGAGCTCAGTGCTCGGACCCAGGCTCTTCAGGCCCCGTCATCCTCCTGCTCATTCAGGCCCAACGGTTCAGATGACAATAACCCACCAGGGAGCTGCGGCCCATCTGGTGGAGGAGGAGGGGGAGGAGGCTTCAATACCATTAGTAGACTGGTCTTCTGAAAGAAAGGAGAAAAAAATGCGGCAGAAGATCCAGATGAACTGGTGCTAAGGGAGTTCTGGGCTGATCCTATAAGAAGCTGAAGCGTCTCACTATGTATAGCATGAAAGGAGCACTGAAATGATCTAGCAACACACACACACACACACACTTCAGCACTGGTTCTGATTCTTCATTTGATTTTCTCTAAATCTTAAAGTTTTGGTTAGTCTTCACCTATTGTTGTTATTATTATTATTATAATTTGTATTTATTTTTGTGATTGAAAACATTGTAATCTTCTGCTAATCCTGCAAAGTTGAAAACTTTGGGGGGGGGGTATTACTCACTGATGCAAATATATATTTCCTTTTTAAATGAAAGAAATATCACAAACTATGATTTGACAAATGACTTAAGATTTGTTTTCAATTAAACGTTTTCTCTGATAAATACATGAAAACCTGTTTAAGTGTAAAAATGTTCCTTTTTTTTTTAGCTCTTCTGGGTTAAATATTACCTCATACCCACACATGCACACAACACAGAAGAAGGTCACAGTAGAGAAAAAGGAATTCATCTGTAGGCTATACAGATTTTTTTTATTATTATTATTTATCATACTTTTTATTTGCAGCATATTGTGAGCTGTGGTGTTTCATTATTGGGGATATTGTGCCTGAGATGTGTAGTCATTTTTTATAGGGTTCATACAACACATGCAATAAATGTACATATGACTTCAAATAAAAGAACTTCAAACGAATCACATGGAATATTTAAGGAAATCAAATCTTGAGGGCGTTTTCATGATCTACTTGTGCAAACTGTTTTCACTGCAGACATCTGACAGCGTGTTTTAATGTATTCTGATTTGATGATTCAGCGAGACTTCTGTGTTCATGATGACTTTGATGTGCCTTTTGATATTTAATGCAGATTTTTAAAGACTGGGGGTTCTCTTAGCTCACACCTCAGCAGTACTGTATCAATATCCGTATTGGCTTCATTTCCCCTGCAAATTGGTATTTACGGTATTTGAATTAACCGTGTAGGTTAAGGTAGCTATTTTCAGTGGTATCTTAGCGAAGATGTGGACAGATATCGGGGGACGGGGAGGGGGATCGTCGAGGATATACAGTATGTATATGTAGTCGACATGAAAAAGTCTTTTTTTTAAACCCTCATTTAGTTCATATTTTCTTTTTTTAAATTTGCACGTATCAGATAGTGTATTGTTATGCTGAAGTTTAACTCCATGTATGCATCACTCTTCTCAGAATCAATATATCAGCATTTCCACTGCAAGGAATATATTGACCACTTGGGCATTTGGATCTGCTGCAAATGAGTGTGTGTGTGTGTGTGTGTGTTTTTTAATTGTATAAATAATGTAGACTAAATAAAATAAATGTTACATTTATTACTTTCTGAAACTGCCAACCTCAGAAAACCGCTGAAAAATAGTTACTTTTTTTTTTTTAATGTAAATGGCTTTGTTGATTAAAGTAATCAAAGAACTCGTGTTGTTGCAAAATTCATCAAAACATGCGTAAATCCCCTATTTTATGCTTCGATTGCAAAACAGTTTTGCTCAAAATGGAAGTGAGCATACTCAAACCAGTAACCGAAAAGGGAACTGGAAAATCACATGCCGTCACATAGTGTTCCCACAGGCAAATGATGGGTTTTTGGTATTGTTTGTTTTTTTAATGCAGCAAGAGCAAAACATTAGCAAATGTGTCATTTTTACACGTTTTTAATTGACGTGGTAAACACACTGCAGTAGCACTCGAGCTTTCAAAGGACATCAGAGAAAAGAGAAATCTCAGACTTAGTTTTTAAACATGCAAACCTTGGGATTTTTCTCATATTTGTTGAAATATTTGCTTTTGGGGATGTATCTTAAATATTCTGAATCCATTCACTAGCAGACAATCTACAACTCTACTGACAAGTCTAAGTTACGAGGTAATATGACAAGCTGAAAACAGATAACAGAACCCACATGAACTAAACCTGTACATATACACTTTTAATTCATACAATAATAGAACATTGAATAAGGTACAGCTTAACTCTGGGGACTCAGGACCTTTGCAGTTTGATGATGTGCCACATATGGTATCAGGGAATTAACTGATAACAAATTAACATCACTTTGTTGGACTTGTATAAAGGCTGCTGGTAACTTTTGGCTTAGTGGGATTTTGGATTAAAATAAATGGTATGGGAAGCAGATTTAAATTTAGAGACAATTTTAAATAAAATACACTAGGGAAACGCAATCTATAGGCATGCATTCTTAGATAAACATGCAAAATAAAGTATCCTGTAAATAGGTCATGGAGCGCAATTTTCTTATTTTAACATGATTGCAGCCGTCTCTAAGGACTGCAGCAGCATTGTGGATAGTGTAGTCTAGATATGCAGTGATTTGGGACTCTGAGGGTTGAGGCGGGTCCTTCTTTTGTCTTTTTCAGCTTTCTGAAACCACTTTTTGTCTTCACCCAAAAGTGCATGTTGCTGTATTGACGTTATGTTTCACCTACAGAAGAAAATAAAAACAAACCAAGTCTACGCTCGTGTTGTTTTTTTTTAAGGGACAGGATACAGAGACTTGTTTGAACTACATGTCCCATGGTGGAAACTCTACAGTTTTCCCTGCACGCCGCCGCCTCCCCAGTTTGTCCTTTGAATAGCTGCGTGAAGTCTCCGGAACAAGCATTCAACTTCCGACTTAGATTTTCAAAATAAAATTCCAAAACAAACTTACGTTGAACTGTGCGTCGTTAATAATAGTATTACTATAAAGGAAACATTCTATACCGCAATAATGAAAATATAGATATGTTCTTTACAAAAATGTAGCCTTTATCAATTTGTAAAACTAGCAATTACTCAGGAATTTCGCCAAGATGAGAAAGGTTTGATACGTCTACTGTCACTGGAAAATGAAATAGCAAGTTGCATAATTTCTTAAGCCAACAACACCATATGTATCGCAGTGATAAAAATAAATAAAATTGAAAATAAAACCCCTTACTTCCGGTCTTGTTGCCCGTGTGGCCGTTAGCTTAACGCAGCCATGTTCCAGAGGAGGGTGAGTTTAGGGAAAGACGGAGCCACCCTGTCAATCACAATTAAGGAACCATGGGAGTAAACTGGTAGGAAAGCTCGGCGAAACCCCTGTGTTTACGGTCGGGCTTGTTTCAGTTTGCGTTCTGACAATAACTATGCATCGGCACAGTGTGGGACATTTCCATCCGACCTCTCCAACTGGGAATCGCTTCACTTTGACGGGAATTAGCATGAGACGTTAAATATAACAACAACAAAAAACTTGCCGACTTTCATTTGTCTGCGCGTGTTATTTTTTTCCTTTTTTGTTCCCACAGCCTTCCCGTTGGGACAAAATACAAAAGTCACCATTGATATTTGTTCAAAAGGCGGTGCCGCCGAGGTTTACATTTACTCCAAGCTAAGGAGACGCACGTTTATTTGACTGCAACTCGTGGAAATCTGGTCTGTGCATTTCAGAGGACTGCCTGCTCGGCGAGTCGACTTTCGGAGGAGTGACGGTCGGTTATTGCACCTTTCAAAACACACAAAAACATTTTTTTTTTAAAAACAAACTTTCTACTCGACTTCACCGCCTCGTGTCAACTGCTGTTTTTCCAGGTATAAAGAAAGGCACTCCCGAAAACAAACCGAGCCAGGCGTCAACCCGGGCTCAAAATCCAAGGAGAGCGAGAAAAGGAGCAGAAATGAGTGGGGGAGAGGTGGTGTGCTCGGGGTGGCTGAGAAAGTCTCCTCCTGAAAAAAAGTTGAGACGTTACGTAAGTGCACTTTATATCCTCTTTGTTACGTTGTAATAAAGTAACCTTTTAGACAAAAAAGAAAAATCTGCATGCTTTTCCCTGGAGACTTCCCCGGGCGCAGACACAGACGATGTGTAGGCCTCATCTTGTGGGCATTGCAGCAGTCATCGTCTGTCTTCTTCTTCTTCTTCTGCTTTTATATTTTGTTGAACCTAAAACCGTTCCTTACTTTGAGCTCAGACCGTAGTCCCCCTTAAAAGTAAAGCAATCGTGACGTACCAGGTTTTGCTCAACGGGGCGCAAGCCTGTTGTTTGAATGGCAAAATTGAGACTTTTGACCAGTAACGCAGGGTTTGATTTACAAATCGGCTGCAAAATCAGAGCTAGTTGTAGAGAGTTGTGCATCTGTATCTGTCATTGTTTACATCCCAAAATTGACTTAGCTGTGGCATTGGCATTCTCTACTCACACACCTGCCATTCAGTGTTACAGATTTTAAACGATATGCAATCAGTTTTGACATACATTACCATTGATTTTTCCCCCCACACTTGCAGTGTAACTGACACCGTTTTATGTTCCTGTTCTCTCTGTTTAATTAGTGCTCCATTGGAAGAACCTATCAGAAGCAGCTAAAATAAACAACTTGATTAGTTGCTTGTTAGCTGTCAAGCCCATATGATTTCCTGGTGCATGTCTTCCTTATTGATACAAGAGCTGTATGATCAGAGGAGGGATGTTTTAACTGAAACCAGAAGTTGAATACAGTGTAAAATATATACATAGAGGCAAGGGTTCATTAAGTAGCTGTATTACATTTATTACAAAATAGTGTTTTATATGATGATGAATTAAAGAAAACCCCTTTTCATAATTTAACAGGGCATTTTCACCTGGGCCCTTAATAATGCATATCAGTGGGGGTTCATGCTTTACACTTTGTAGTATTAGAGGTCACCTTGTTTCACAGTACTCGGTGAGAACACATGGCCAATTGATCACGTTCCCGCTTGAGATCATTTCTGAGACGAAGACCCCGTTCATATCTGGCATTGATACTGATCTTGAGTAGTTTAATCAGAAATGCATAGTCCTAAGCATTTGAGTTCATACATGACAACAGACGACTGACTCCTTGTAATTAAGTCACACGTACCCATCACACATAAATATGTGATGCAGCACAGGAAAAGCCAGCCAAAGATGCAGACTGCGCACCAACACAGTCAAGTAATGACGTAATCAAGAAGAATTGGACTTTCCAATATTTCCAATGTATATCTTAACTTCACTGCCTGCAGATATCTTTGCAAAACTCCATCTGGAAAATGTAGTATACGTAAAGTATAAACTGCATCAAACTATTTCGAGAGCATTATGAGAACATTTCAAGTTGATTAAAATGTGCAAATTTTAGGCAGCACGGTGGCGTGGCGGTTAGCACTGCTGCCTCAGAGAATAACATCTGGAAGGTCTGGGTTCGATTCCAGCTTGGGTGTCTGCGTGGGTTTCCTCCCACAGTCCAAAAACATGCACTTACTGGGGTTAGGTTAATCGGTCACTCTAAATTGCCCATCTCTCTGTGTTGGAAA
>VOQJ01012683.1:14943-34275 GCA_015052665.1 Apistogramma diplotaenia
ATTACTTTTTAAAAAAATCAAAAAAAAAGCAGTGGTGTAAAAAAAAAAAAACAATGAATCAGTTAAGCTCACCCTAATCTAGCAAACAGCCAGAAGATGAAACTGGAACTATTCTAATCGCAGGATTAGCTGTTTTTCGATGTTTGGTATCGCTGCAGATTCAGGAAAAACGTGAGCTTTTTAAAATGTGACAAGTGCTTTCTTACACTTTCTTTAACACTGTTCAATCAGGAAAACTGTAGGCCAAAAAACTTTGTCTTTTAAGTCTCCAATAATCAATACCTGGAAGCTTCCCACCATTCCACGAGCACCAGTGACAAGAGACGAGCCACTCATGAGGTCACAAACAGCCAGTGTGGGGGTGGGTTGCCAAGGGGCTCGCAGATGGAACAGCAACTTTGCTTTTTAATTCCAACTGATTTGTTTTAATATGAAGAAGCAGTAATAACATACCACTGATACACACCTGTTGAGCATGAGCAAATATCGTGATCAAATCTGTATGTGAGGCATGACGTTGCCTGTGGCTCCACCACAGACCAGGGTGGGTTTAAGAACATGGGCACAACTTCCACCAAGTGTGGCTCTCACAATATTCCGTCTGCCTTTAGAATAATCAGAAATAATCTGTGGCTTTATACAATGCAGCCGAAATTTGTTGCTGCATGTGTTTTGTTTTGTTTTTAAGATAGAGCAACTTAAACACTGTGCCTAAAGGGAATTTGGGAGCTGGATGCTGATGTGGACCAGCACTGAGATCAGCTGTATTGAGTTAATACCTGGTGATCTGAGTTTGGCTTTATGGCCTACTTGAACTAACACTATGCTCAGTTATGCAAAAGGTAAATCAGTTAAGATTGAGATTTTCCTTTAAGAAATACACATTTTTTTTAAATCAAAATATAGTTCTTTGAAGTCCCAGACAATACATTTCAATGTATTTTAACCTAATGCTGTACCCATTGCAATATGAGTATTTGGGGTACAGAAAAGAATCTCCCATCCGATATCAAATTTCAGATCATTTCACCTGACTGAAGAACCTGTGAGCACTACTTCTCATATCCATTTTTCTTCAGATTGCTTCTGGAATAATCTTCTCTGCTCCCATTATGGAGGAATCAATCAGAAAGATGGGTCACATGTGCAAAAAACAGAAAGAAGTCTTCTTTTAGCTAACCCATCCGTCTTTTCTTTTCACCTCTGCCTTGAGAAAACAATCGCCCTGCAACAACAAGCCAAAGTGTTGCAATATGATGCTTTGGCCAGTATCGCACTGCCCAGTTTGGCTCTCAGTTGGAGAATAGCATTTCAACTCCCTTCTGCTTTCAGCCAACTCATTCAGGGCATTGAAAACAAGAGGGCCAGCCCACACTGACAGCTTACACCTTCTGGAGTGAGACTGAGGCATTATCAACAAGGCCAGCGCACAATATAAACACACAAAGCCTGTTTGTGCAAAAGCCTGACACACACATCATGATACACAAATGCGTTTCAAATAGTCTGTCAAAAAAAACCACTCATTATCGTTCGTGCTGCTAATGACAGTCTGAGAACACAATAGCTTCAAAGAAGTAGAAGTTTGAGCTCGTTTGATCTTTTTTCTACCATAAACACTCATTCTGGCTGTTGCACCAAGGCTTTAATAACCAAGATACTGTTTCAGGGGTTGGCCTTGAGGTCTAAGCGGAGGGTTAATAAATATTCAAAAACTGTCAAGCTCTTTTGTTTGAGTATGAAATTACACTTGAAATATAAGCAGTGCTTATTCCCCAGCATAATCACACAGTTTACAGTCATATTACTTTTCTTATGAGGGTACATTAAGTAGATTAAGACTGTGCACTGAAAAAAAACTAATGCTAATATATCCTCAATAAAAATGAGCAGACCTTGATATGAAGGTATTTAGTTGAGGCTGCTGCATCCCAGTTGAGTCACCATTCTGCTTAGTTTAAAGAGGAATCCACTTGTTTCCTGAAACATGTGGATTTCCATTGGAATCAAGTTTTGGGGATTTTCAGGTGGAAACTGACTGGTTTTACTTCTATGACATAAGGCATAAGCTCTGCACAGACCACCAAAGGCTGTCCAGTCGTGTTTTAAACAAAAAACCACTGATTGACACATCTTACCACTTGAATTCTTGCCACATATGAGGTGCTGGTAAGGTTGCAGCAGACCCCAGATCTCCGAGTCGTTGCAGATGGCTTGCTCCATTGACTCCAGCGTAAACTTGGGGATCCCGTTGTCCCTCTCCACGAGCGCGCTGCGCAGAACGCGGGTGAATACCTCTCTGAACAGACTCTCCATGCAGGCGGTGAGGTATATGGCAGCGTGCTCGTGGATCCTGAGGGCCACCCGACTATCCACCATCCACCTGAAGAACTTCCCCACGGAGAAGACCAGCCCGCAGCGCGCCGACTTGCCTCGGCTGAACTTGTCCCCGGTGCTCATGTTATAGAGGGACAAGGCGCTCAAAGCCGCTGTAATGCAGTTGACGGAGATGGTCCATGAAAGCACCACCTTGATTGCGCTTTGGATCTCATGCTTGGTGCACTTTGCGTAGCGCAAGCTGAGTCGCTGCGCCTCACGGGCCACCCTCACCAGCGCACGGCTAATGAGAGTCGACAGTCGCGCCAGGACCTCCGGTGGCGGATTGCCCACCATCAGCTCCTCGTCTTTCCTCAGTGCGCCCTCCACCTCGCCCAGGGTCCATGGCACCTCCTCCAGCTCGGGCAGCTTGGCGCAGTGACCCGAGCACTCCAGTATCTCCGTGTCCTCCGCCAGGACGGTGTTGACTGTGTCCAAACTGTTGTGTCTGCTGTGCATGGATTCCGTCAGATGCCAGCAGTTTCCCCCATGCGAGATGGACTGATGCGTGTCGGAGCAGCACAGCGACACGCTGGACGACCTGACCGAGTCCGCGGCTCCACCATAACCAGAATCAAGCGTTAAATCCTCCAGCGTCCTCACGACTGTCTTACCCTTGCCTGCCATAACTGCACTGCATACTGTTGGGTATGCTTGGTCTCTCAGATAAATGCCACAAACTCGTTTTAGCGCGTTTCTCCGCCGCAGCCTCCCGATTTAAGTGTATTCCCCCAGAACAAAGAGTGAAACGGCACAAGTGAGCATCTACTTTTCTCCTCCTCTGCGTGTCTTGTTGTCTCCGAAATCCTCCAGTCCACAACTTCATAACCCGAGAGCGCACGAACCCTCCGCGCTCACCGCAACAAGCGCAGCGCAGGCAGGACTCTGATGGAGAGGAGGAGCATGGAGGAGCGGCGGGCTGAAACAAGCCAATCCGCGCATCCGTCAGCGGTTACTGACAGAGAGGAGCTACCTGCTGCTTTTCAGCAGAAGCTACCTGGAGATGGTGAAACACAACATTTCAATAGAAAACATACTAATGCAGGCTGCTGTGCCAGCCAATCTGCTGTGTGTAGTGGCGTTGCTGCAGTGTCATGTCGCCACAGTGCCAGGATGAGGGGAAGGTCCCCACTGAGAGAGCACATGGCGCAAATGGAAAAATAGACTAATTTCATGTTAAAACAAAGCCAGAATATAAAAATGTATAAGTATTTTTATTTTACCACATAAACGCAGATCCACCTGTCAAAGAAGATGCACTGGGAGAGCACTGTGCCGTATTAAATCCAAGCTTTTCAATGTAATTCTCCTACCTGCTTGGTTTCAGTGATACTATATTTGATTGTTCCTGCTGTCATCTATAAACATTCACTGCTGTAAAATGTATTAAGGTTTTGTAGATCTCTGTATATAAAAAATAATAATCCGTTTGACTCTGTTGATTGACTGGTTACGTGATTGCAGAAGAAATCTCAATGAAAAGCTTCAAAGCAAAAGTAGCTGTAATAATCACACCGTCACCTCTTAATTAAATACAGCCTGCTCTTAATTATTTCAGCCTAAACATCTGAACATTGATTCGTTGTGCAGTTGCACTTGTTTTCTGGAAAGTCAGTATGCAGGTGTATTCACAAAGAGCAGTGCGTTATTTCCAAAAATATCTTCTGCTTTTACAACGATTTAATGTTCCTTTTGTTCCTTTTTATTAAGTACAGGTCATGTCCCCCCCCCCCCCCCCTCCTTTTATCAATTGCTACTGTTCTTATTATGATTGAAGCTCTCTTGGAGTAACTAAATGGAGCACTCGTGCTAAAGCAGGGCATTTTAAAGTAAGATTTTAACATTACTGTTAGATTTTTAATTAGATTTTACTTTCTGTTAAACTGATGAAAATAATACTGAACTGCTTGATCCGAAACTCACTGAAACCTGGATTAAACGTTTTATTTCTAAATGGAAAAAAAGAACACAAATAAATGAAACACCGCAGTGTTGATCTAGATTTTAAGTATGAAGTGAAAGATCTGCAGCAGGAGTAACTTTCTCGAGGTGCACCACGGTCTTTAGTGTCTGATCCTTATAAATATTTCACTCTCCGGAGAACATCGCACCGGGCTTTTTCAGGTCAGAGACCGATCTGTGTCGAAGGTTTAGCAGCATTTCAAGATAATGTGTTGAACCGTTTATTCTCCATAATACAACATTTTTGTGCGCCCATGAAAACAAAGCGTGAGTGTGCTGAATTCTGATTGCTTGCTGAGAGGAACAGTTGGTGGAATGATGATTCATCCATTCTGTTGGGGCTTCTCCTTGTACGTCTGAGCTGGACCAACCATCTGTCCATGCTGCCTGCCATGCCAGAGGCCCTTTCGTATTTTCTTAGCATGGCACCGCTCTGCATACCAGAACTGACAAACTATACTATACTCTGGAAATTTTAAGGGGGAATAAAAAGGATTCCACGCCCACGTCTGCAAAAGTGATTGACACGGTAAAAGTGTAAAAGAAGCCAGTATCTTCCTCCCATTGTTTGGCTGATGAATAAACAATAAGACTACCACACTGCATCATGTAGGTTTTATAGCAAAGAAGTTGAGTTTATTTATGTCCCAAGCCTCCACAGAAACACACTGGGCCCCCTAATAGTATTGATTACAGATAATAACCAATGTAGGAAGACTTTTATTGACTGAATATAGTTATTTAAGTGCAAAAGAAAGTTTTTGACACTAGTGATGGTAGAGATACATAATAAAGGAAATGAATGGGATGACAATACATTTTGCATCAAGAGCACTTCATAAAGAGTTTCTCTGTAAGCAGATGCCATCATTAGCACATTTCATCCCCCAGCAGTCTGCCATGAGCTCTTGATGCAGTGCAGCATGTCTTGCTGACTAACTCAGGTGAGAGTGGTGGAGGTGGGCAGCTGTCAGCTGCATCTCTTACATGCACCGTGGCGCTCCAAAGCTTGGCCTCACTTATTAAGCCTTGGTTGCCTGGTAACAGAAACATTATCATGATTTTCCCGGCGTGATGATAGATTGTTGGTATTTTTGCCAGCTAATGGAGTGAATCGTGTAAACATGCATGTTTAGTCATGATGTACAGTCACGTTTGTTTTAATTTGGTAATTTATTCAGTCTTGTGTTCTTAGATTCACCTTACTTTGAAGTGTGTTTATGTTCACTGTATATTACTATATACGGTGTTATAAATACACATAAGAAAACCATGACCTGTGTGCCCGAATACATTTATGTGTTGCTGGAATTTAAGAAATAAGCTATTTACATGTAAGTATTTACAGCAATCAGGCATAACATTATGACTACCTGCCTAATCATCCACATGGATGGCAAGACCCAAGGTTTCCCAGGAGAATATTGCCCAAATCATTCAGCGTGGGCACCCTAAACTGTGATGCCATGTGTATTCTGGCACCCTTTTATCAGAACCAGCATTAACTTTTAGGCAATCTGAGCTATAGTAGGAAGTCTGTTGGTTTGAACCACATGAGCCATCCTTCTATCCTGACGTGCATCAGTGAGCCTTGGCTGCCCATGACCCTGTTACTGGTTCATCACTGTTCCTTCCTTGGACCACTTTTGACAGATACTGACCCTGCAGACCAGGAACAGCCACAAGAGCTGCAGTTTTTGCGTTGCTCAGTCGTCTAGCCATCACAATTTGATCCTTGTCAAACTCGCTCAAATCCTCACACTTGCCCATTTTTCAACTTTGAGAACAAAATGTTCACTTGATTCCTAATACATCCCACCCACTAACAGGTGGCATGGTGAAGTATTAATCAGTGTTATTCACTTCACCTGCAGCATTCACTTAGACCTTGTCATTATCATGTATTGATAAAATATATAATCATGAGGCAACGAGGCGTTACTGACATGATACTATACTGCCCCTCAGTGGCCAAAAGATGGCGCTACTTCATTGGCCAAGGCAGAATTTTGCATCTTGCATAATTACAAGCCTTTTTATGTAAGAGTGTTGTGACGCATTTCTTTTTTGGATATTAAAGAGTGCCAGATTTTCTGGCCCACTACAGCTACAGCTATTGAGTACTACCAGTATTAGCATTATTAAAACATTTAGAAATACATATTCATCCAGGAACAAGGCAACTGGAACCGATTTACGAAATTTAAGATTATATATATATATATATATTATTTTTAAAGTGTAGTTGGATATGGGTATAAAGTGACAAAATGCAATGCAGGGACATTAAATACTCCTGAAGTCCACTGAGTTATGTTTGCTTACTGAGAGCAAAATGAGGAGAAATACGAATTAAGTTAACTACACTTGATATTTTACTGGACCACACGCGCGCGCGCGCGCGCACACACACACACACACATTGGTGACGGGCAAGTGCCTCCCACTCATGCCGGACTTCATGTGTACATCCGGGTCCTCATATTGCAAACAAGCCCGCGCACTCTTGCAGCTGATGAAGACTTTTTTTCCCGTAAAGCTTTTGAACTTGTGTAACCAATATTTATTTAATTGCCATTGACCTGTTATAAAACATGAAGTAGACAATGAAAACGCCCGAGTTAACCTTCTTTCAGAGTCTACTTTCCTCTCAAGATTATTAACGAACTGTGTAAATGAACCTGCTGACGTGCTGTGCCCGCTCAGTGCGAGGTCACAGTTCAACAATGTCACCAAAGCAGGTAAGTTGACTGCTCATGCTGGCATGCAGAAAGCACGCTGCAAAAACGTGACCACGCCGTGAAACGCACAAAGCCATTCGGACCAATCAGAAGGCTCCGAGCTGCGCACGTTTGCAGTGGGCGGAGTCTCGGCTGTAGGTGCGGTGAGGAGGTTGAACAGCTATTCGTGGACGTTGTAAAGGAAAATCTTTTGAGGTCGCAGCTGAAAATATCTGCTCAAGAGTGAAGGAGACGGGGTTATACGGAACCGAGAAGGGGTTATAACAGCTACGTATCTGTCCAGGTGAAAATAGGACGACGAATTCGACAATATTTCTCCCAGAAATTTTATTTACATAACCAGCTTCCTCGGTATTCGCGGCACGGAGCAGCCGGTCTTACCACGGCGTCTTGTGGGCTCAAATTACAGGCCAGTTAAGTACTCTGTTATTGCTTTTGACTTAATTAATGTCTGTAGAAAACAGGGCCACCCAGGAGTGATAGCGTATATTTTTATGCATTAATTTTTTCATCATTCAGAAAAACAAGTTATACAACAAGCCTGACGCCACAGCACTCCGGGTCCTAAAGCCCGCCGGGTTGGTTGTCACATTGCCGGAGCGCGCGCGCTGTCTCGGGCCCAAATGGTTAAGCAGCCAGCGTTTTCAACATTTTTCGACATTATGGAAAAAGCTCTGTTAGAGCAAGGATAATTTAAAAAAATTGGACTCCGTTATTGAACTCTAAAGGACTTTTTATTAACACATTTGGATTCCAGGTGGCCTTTTTTCCCTCTAAACGAAACTGTGCGCGAGTAGTTGGAATAAAAGTCGAGTGAGACCCAAGAGACTGCTGACCTCTTTCAAAAAGGACAAGGACTCGTCCAGTTGAGTAATGGTCATTAATACGATCCACTGGTTCAGGAAGGGCTTGCGGCTCCACGACAACCCGTCGCTCAAGGAATCTCTGCTGGGAGCGGATACTGTCCGCTGCGTCTACATCCTCGACCCCTGGTTTGCGGGATCTTCCAACGTTGGCATCAACAGGTGGAGGTGAGAGAAGCATGCATTTAACCACGTGCTAATACGCATGCAGAGCAACGGGATGCACGAGAGAGTAAAAATACTATTGAAAACAGCAGCTGTTTTGTCTTTTTCTGAATGCTTTTGCATCTTTGTGGCAGTTTTATGTCTATTATAGGCTGTTTTCTGTCTCTGCGGCTGCTTTGTGTTTCTTTGTTGCTGTTCTGTGTCTTTTTGTAGCTGGTTTGTGTCTCTGAGGAGGTTTACTTGTTACTAATTGTTTAATTATTGGTGTATAGAGCATTATAGGAGTGGTGATTGTAAACAGGATTCATAAAATATAATTTCATGCGACGCAAAGTAACAACATAGTAACAGGATATTCAGTGCTGTGCAAAAGTCTAATTTTTACATTTTGTAATTTGTGATATTGAGCAGTAGTTGTTGAAGGGTTTTCAAAGTTTTGTTTTGGACATTGGTTACTTTTTGACGCATTTTCACTCCAGTCCTTGTACCCGTTTCCTTGGTTTAATTTTTATTCTTGTTCTTTTGGTTTTAGATAGGTTTGTTAATTCACTTAACACTGACTTGTGGATTAGTCAAGCATAAAAAAGGCACCTAACTTGAGGGATGAACCTGTGTTGTCTAAATAGAACAGAGAACAACCGGTTTTAAATGGTATCTTTAGGGACTTTGTTACTACCAGCTTTTTATAAGTTGTCTAAAAAATACCAAATATATCACAAACATGACTGTTTGATAGACATGAAATAGTATTTTTGCACCAACTAGATGATTCCCAAAAAGCTTTTAGCTGAAAAACTGTAGAAACAGTAAACAATCCAGATGTGACCCTTCAGTTGATTAATCTGCTGTTCACTGAAACCTCATCAGAAATTGTCTCATTGCAAAAATGGCTGTTAGGAAGGGAAATGAGGAGAGAAGGCTGTAGCAACAGTGATTCATCCAAATGTGAACTTCTTGATTTAAATCATTGTATGTACAGAGTAGATCAGCAGAGAGTTACTACAGTCAGTGTGTACAGTCATCTGTGAAACACAGTGGAGGTTCTGTCATGGTTTGGGGCTGCATTTCAGTGAGTGTTGTTGAGGATCTAGAAATGCAGAAAAGTACAATCAAAAACTGATTTGGTAGAATTATTAAACCCGAGTTACTCCGATACAGGAGCAAGACTTCCTGCCAGAAATAGAAAGCATGAAAGGAATAGTGTGGTAAAGCATTGCCTGTTTTTTTTTTCTTGCATTTTAATTTAAAGCAGTTTAATTGTTGAGATGCTGATTCCCAAGTTTTGTTCGTTTTTTCAGAGTCAGTGTTTTTCTAAACGTACAAAGCAAAAAGAGGGCACGGAGCTGCTGCATTATTGCCTGACCTACATATGCAATGCATTGGAAACTACAGCAAATTATGACATTAATAGACTTTATATAAGACCACTAGCATATAATTTGCACTCTTTTACTTTCTTAGATGTATTGTACACTAAACTGTAATCTTCACTATACAAAACATCAAAACCCCTGGAAACAGCAATTATATCAGTTAGATCAAGTGTAATGAGTACTGACTTCACACATAATTCATGACATTACTTTGTCCCTCAAAAGGTGACTAAGACCTCTGATTGGTAAACAGTATTTTCACCTCCCTACTAGACTTTAATTATATTTAAATTGCATTCAGCTGATGACATAATGTTTAACTGGTGTTTATAAAGAGGTTTATTGCACATCAGCAGCTCCCAAACATATCAGGTTTCTTTGACTCATCACAGTACAGACCACACGTACCAGCTGTGATCTGTGTTACAAGGCTGTAGGAGTGTGTATGACATTCAGATCAGTAGATATTTCCTCTGTAAAGACTAGACACCTGAAGGTATGGATCTCAGCCAGAGCTGCAAATACTGTTGTTTTCACATGTGCAGCACAGCTATGACGTTGTGCCGACCTCCAAAGCACGACTGCGATGAAGTTGTGCGCAAGTTAAATGTATGTTGGTTAAAAAGTTGGCTCGAACAGGAAGGCAGTTAAAGTAGATTCACCGCAAGAGGAACAATTAAAAGAAAAAAAACATTAAAGTTTGAAATGAAGCAGAAACAATGGCTGCAGCACAGTTGTCACTGCTTTTAAATTTTTACTCCAGTGAAGTTCTTTGTATATTGTGCCTTCTGTCTTCCCCACTTGACAGATTTTGACACTTACCCCAATGGCAATACACAGAATGTAGATGTGGGCATCATGAGCATCATATATCCTGCCTCCTGGACGTTGTATCCAGGCAGCTCTATTGCCTAAATCGCACTGAGTATTATCAGTAGTGTGAAGGCATCTGAAGCACAGTTTCCTGCTGTGTTCCACATGTGGGAAAGGATCTTGGGTCTAAACTTTAGATTCTCAAAGCGCACTTCCAATTGCTGTTTTACTTTTGCGTGTTTCTCAGCTTTCCTTAAAATTATATACTGGCTTATTTTGACCTTATAGGCCAACATTTCTTTGCTAAAGAGGCCACATTTTATGTAACTGGCATTTCCTGACCTCCAGACTGTCAGCATGTGTCTCTGACTGTTTGACAGCTGAGATAGGAGCAGGCCGTTAGCGTCTAGCGACACAAATAATTATATGAAGCTTTACAGGGTCATGAGATAAGTGTGAGGACCGTTGAGTTTTAACAGCCCGTCACCCACTGGCTGACAGTTTCATGTAAAGTTCCCCAGTAAAAACAAACAGTTGGCATCCTTTATACCTATTTGTTCAGTGTGACTCAGCTTCCTGCTTCTGTGTAGAAACGGCAGCATCTTACTTGGTAGTTTTGCTGGCCTACATGGAACTGTTGGATGAATAAAAGTACCCCTGAGGTTTACAGTGCAGTAGGTGTCTCACTTTGTGTTTTAATGTTTCCGTTCCCGCCGTGAGCTTTGGTTTGCATTTGCAGTCCCATGCTGATTCTGGAAGAGAACAAGGGCAGCAGCAGCACAAAAAAGGCACGCCTGTTATGAGCGTCCATGTTGTTATGCTTCCACATTTATGTAACAGGAGCCTGGGCTGACGCAGAGCCCACGCAGATCAGCAGCATGCCCTGATTCAGCCCCTTTATTTCATTTTTTATGCACAAATCAGACATGCAAACAGAGTAAGATGAATGAAATGTCTTATTCTTAGTCAAAAGACTGGTCAGGTAAAATAGAGCTGGGTTAAAAAAAAAAAAAAGATTTTCTCTTGCTACAAATAAAGTATGAAAACCGCATTGAGGTATAAAGGAAAGCTCTAGTTCAGATCTGTTTCCAAAATGTTAATGCGTTATGTGAATGTTGAATTCAAATATAGCATATTCTTTGTTTTGAATCAGAGCTGGGTACTGTTACTGCACTGTTGTGCCTCTGTTGGTGTATCCTGCTCACATTAAACTAAGCAAAACCACATAATATGGCAATGCACCAAGAGGATGCTGTAAAAATCGTGCCGCAGCCTGCAGCTGCTGTAACTGGCAGCCGTTTCTTCACATTTCCTACCATCTGAATTGCTCGTGAAAGAGCGAGCACTCCCTTTTCTTGAGATCTAGGCGGTGATCCTCAGTAAATAAGGTGGGTCAGTGCCAGATGACATAATCACTATAACTTTCCCTCCTTTCCTACAGCGACAGGCATGGCGTAAGTGGGTCAGTGTGTTAGGAAAAAAAACCCGTTCATTTCTCTCTTCCTTTTGACCTACTTCTGCACGCCTGCTTCTGCAAGAGACCCCCACTATCTCTGCTACGGCACACTGCTTTGAACACTAATCCCACCAAAGCTGCATCCTTCTGATATCCATTTTCAGATCTGTGTAAGCTACAGTAGTTGAAATTCTCGTGCTGGGTGGCCCACAGTTATGAAGTGATGTGGGTGAAATTAGTGTGGAGTTGTTTAAAAAAAAATAGGACATATGTAGGAGTGAAAATAATGAAAAACAGACATGAATGGATTTATTTTAGCATTGAATTCAGCACAGTTTTATCTCTGTATGTGGAATTTAAACATAGTTTAAGGTCACAGCTTTACTGGATAGTGAGGGAATCAAAGCAGCCGGCGTAGGAAATGACCTCGGACTCAGCCCCTGGTCTGGCAGGACGAATCTGGGTCGAGACCTAGGAAAGTTGTTGGCTCTACTGCAGCTCTGCACTGCAGCTCACATGGAGCAGAAACACCACGACTGTTGCAGCTGGACTTCAGCGACAGTTCCCTCTTATCATTAATGAAGTTTCAGTTGGTTTGCGTCGCGCCGATATGATATCATCACTTCTCAAAACTCTCTCATCCGCCTCAAATAAGAACTTGCAAAAGCAATATATTCAAATTATCTACGTCCATCCATCTATTGTCTTCTGCTTATATAATTCTCCATATAAGAGAAAAATACGGCATCACTGGAGGGACAGAATCAGTTCGTATTTGTCAGTAGTTTCAGGATTGCAGTGTAAAGAGGACTGAATATAAAAAAAACAGGTAAATGATGCCATGAACACATAATTTCAATTGGCAGTAAAATCTCCAAAAAGCAAATAATTTACAAGATAACTCGTGTGCTGTGCTTTTTTCCTCTGCACACTTCAGCCTGTCTACATTTAACCCACATGTTGCACATTTGATTGATCTTTGGTCAGGACTGTGACCTAAAAATAAATGCCAACAGAATGAGGGTAATGACCATCATTACTGCCTCCACACCCCCCTGACTGAACCTTTATGGTATTTGTATGTCAGGTAAGCACATAACAACTAAACTGCCCTTATAAATATTGTCACAGATGTTTTCTCAAGTTGTATTCTTTGTAAGGCAACACATTAGCTCAAATCGTCGTGGTTGAATAATATTTGCAGAGTATTTAAGCTTGATTACAGTGCAGCTACCTGCCTGTGTTATCAGTAAAAAAAACATGATTAGACCTTGATGATACAGGAAGCTTCCACCTACGAAATTTGGTACCTATAGCAACAGTACAGGAAGCACTAAGCACTACATTACTGCCTCTTTGTGTGTGTGTGTGGTGTTTCTTTGTTTGTTTAGCCATGTGTACCGGTGGGTGGGTGTTCTGATGTGTACAGTTGGTTTTCTTATTTTGGGGAAGATACAAAAAAAAGCAGAATTATGTAACAATTATGGCTTTGCTGTTAAAGGCATAAAATGTTCATGCCGGTCCAGATTTCCACCTGTTGTTTCGGCACATTGTGTTTAAAGGATCCCTGATGTCACGTACAGTGACGATTAAACTTGTAGATGAGGCTCAGTCGGCCCGTCTGCATGATTCAGTCTTGGAAATTAAGGAGGCGTTATTCTGAAGGGACACTGACAGGAAGAGACGTTGCACTTTAGTTAATCCTGGTAATATCAAAGTTCAACGTTTGTGCTGTGGGATTTTTTTTTCCCTGCATTTGACCTACATTGTTGCAATGGAAATGGGATTCTTGTAGTAGGTGGTCTCAGTAAATTCAGCGGTATTAAAATACTGAAAACCAGCAGTTTTACTTCCTAATTTTTCCTAATATTGTAACATCTTTTTGAGCATTGAGTTGATGTACTGGTTTTTTTATGTCATCTGCAGGTTCTTACTGCAGAGTCTTGAGGACTTGGACTCCAGCCTCCGTAAGCTCAACTCTCGTCTGTTTGTGATCCGAGGCCAACCCACTGATGTCTTTCCCAGACTTTTCAAGGTGACGTGAATCAGATTTAAGTACACACCCAAAGGTGCTCCAAACATTTTCTGTGCGTCCTGAATGCTCTATTTTGTTTATTCCCTGTTTTCCAGGAGTGGAAAATCACTCGTCTCTCCTATGAGTACGACTCTGAGCCCTTTGGGAAAGAGCGAGATGCAGCCATTAAGAAGCTGGCCTCCGAGGCTGGAGTTGAGGTGACAGTGCGCATCTCCCACACACTCTATGACCTGGACAAGTAAGTTATAATAATATAATTTACACCTTGCCACAACAAACACTGTTTTTGTCTTGAACAAGTTGTTCAGTGCATCTGTTTCTATTCTTTACCCTCTGCAGGATCATAGAGTTAAATGGAGGTCAGTCTCCCCTCACCTACAAGCGATTCCAGACCCTCATCAGTCGTATGGACCCTGTGGAGGTGCCTGCAGAGTCCATCACAGCTGAGGTAATGGGGAAATGCACCACGCCACTCTCTGAAGACCACGATGAAAAGTTTGGAGTCCCCTCCCTGGAGGAACTGGGTAAGATCCGAATTTGATTAGAAGGTGAAACTGATTCTTAAACGTGGGGAAAAGAACAAACGCTGTTACATAATGTGCAGCAAACATGGAGTGGATGTAAAAGACAGACGTTGCTTCAGGTTCTGCATTTGTGTCATAAATTGGATCAGATTCGCCTCTCAATCAGCACCACAATGGCAATCGGGATAATTCCCATTTTGTATGGAGGCTTCATACTAGACCTCTTTTATATACAGTCTGTGTTCCCAAAGTCAGTGTAGCTTTTGCTGAGTCAGACTTCAGACACACCGCTGCTGATTTGAAGAAAGAATGGTCAATGATTAATCTTACTGTAATCAGCAAATATGAAATGAGCAGATATCCTATGAACGACTCAAGGTTAACAGTGTTAAGTTTTGTTTCAGTCTTGATGAACTTTTGCACAATTTCTTTTAAATGTGCAAACCTGATTAAGGGAAACAAGAGGCCAGTAACCTACATTAACTTTCTGAACCGTCGTAGTTTATGTTTAAAATGTTTAGTAAAGCCAACATGATGATGGACAGGAGTAAAAAGCCCCGTTTAAATGAATCTACACATGTAGTTTTCCCTCTTGTATTGGTTTGCCCTCTTGTGGTCGTAATGTAGATTATTAAAATGGTAAATAAACTACAGTTTAAACTATAATGTGTGCTTTCAATGTGATTCCTGCAGGCTTTGATACCGAAGGCCTGTCCTCAGCTGTGTGGCCAGGGGGCGAGACTGAAGCTCTCACACGACTTGAGAGGCACTTGGAGAGAAAGGTCAGTAAAATCCAGCTGAGAATTGTAATAACGAGTCGTTATTTTGAGTACTGTTGAACTGCTCTGTCATTTAAAATGGGTTTCTCAGTTATGCAAGTCTCAGGTTTTCATGCGATTGTTCTCATCAGGCTTGGGTGGCCAACTTTGAGCGTCCCAGGATGAACTCCAACTCGCTGCTCGCCAGTCCGACCGGCCTCAGTCCGTACCTGCGCTTCGGCTGCCTCTCCTGCCGCCTCTTCTACTTCAAACTCACCGACCTCTACAGGAAGGCAAGTTTGCAGCTGAACACTGCATTTGAATTATTGGGCTGCCCTGTAAGTTGTGAGAGAATTTCACAAAAGCAGTGAGAGGCAGAACTGTCTTGACTTGGGTACCTTTTTTGAACACTTCAGTCAGAGCAGATGCAGGTGACCATGAATGATCCTTCTGCAGGTTTCCTCTAGTTCAGGGGTGGCCTGTTAATTTTCCCAAGGCGCCACATGAGAAACTAGGATTGTTGTGAAGTGCTGCACCAACGAGCTGATCCCAGTTCTGCTCAATATTAATTTTATCTCTTAATACACTTATTAGTGCAGCACTCCACAACAGTCCCAGTTTTTCATTGGGAAAATGAATTGCTGCCGTCCTGTTGACAAAGGCCTCCATTTCCATTTTCTTGGCCCACACTTGCTTAGACAGGGAGCGGCTTTGGGTTTTTAGGGAGGATTAAATCACACCGCGTTGGAGGAAAGAGTGAGAAGAATATAACACAAGATGAAACAGTCACACAGAACAATAGCCTCGTTATCTTAGCTACCCTATCTGATCTTGCCGATATGGTTGGAAGCCAAAATTGAAAGTGAAATTAAAGTTTGGTTAATCTCCCAGCCTCGTCGGGACGGTTTGAATTGAACTGTGAATGCAGAAAATAATTCTGACCTGCAGGAGGAGGCTGTAATTAAGGTACTTTATCTTTCACGCTCGGGGGGAGAAGGTTTTCCTGGATATCTTCTCCTTGGATGAAAAAAACTTTATTTTTAACTGATAAAATGATTAATACGTTGATACGTTTTGATTAAAATGATGAAGGGTGTTTTAGTCCCTTTCTGCGTGTTTCCCTTTTAGACACATGACCTCACAGGCAGGAACCTGAAAGCAGGACACTGACTCAGATCTGAGCGCAACAGACAGGGATTTATTGTTTGTTTGTAACTAAGGCCGTGGCTGGCAGCAGCAGGCTGAGGTTGGCCGAGTGTTGGAACAAGTCGAGCGGTGTCGCGCTGGGCTGGAATCTTTCTGGGCCTGCTGGTGAAACTTGGCCCTGCTATGAGTAGTACTAGATTGGTTAATACATCAAAGTGATGGGGGATGAGAAGCTGAAAGCTCCAGCGCTGGATTGCTGTCAGGGGTACGGTCTGATGGCAGAACAGGAGGTGACCGAGCGCCGAGGCCAGACAGCCACACGCACTGATTGTCTACAAAATGGGGGTCATAACAGACATAAGCCATGGAAAAAACCCAGCATGAGGAATGAGTCATTGAGAATACACCCAGTATTGTGTCATCAGAAGCATTTGCAGGGGTGATTTACTGCTCTGGCTGTTTATTCTGCCATGGAATGATTAACAGTTTATGCTGTAATGAGGTGAATTAACTAGTGCTGCCTCCTTCTTGGATTTTCTTGTTGTATATTTGCACTCTAGAGCATTTACATGTAAGCACCAAAGTCACATAGTGCTTCAATCTTTCTTTTGTCACATCACTTGCTAGAACAGATGATTGTGCCTCTAAAAATGTACCATATACAGGTGGTGTAGTCTTACCTGTTTATGCCTCAGATATTAATGTGTCCTCCTCCTTCTCCACAAGGTCAAGAAGAACAGTTCCCCTCCTCTCTCGCTCTACGGTCAGCTGCTTTGGCGCGAGTTCTTTTACACGGCGGCCACCAACAACCCCTGCTTCGACAAGATGGAGAGTAACCCCATCTGTGTTCAGATCCCCTGGGATCGCAACCCCGAGGCGCTGGCCAAGTGGGCGGAGGGCCGGACCGGCTTCCCCTGGATCGACGCCATCATGACCCAGCTGAGGCACGAAGGCTGGATACACCACCTGGCCCGGCACGCTGTGGCCTGTTTCCTGACTAGAGGAGACCTGTGGATTAGCTGGGAGGAGGGCATGAAGGTAGGAGTAATGATAGTGTCTGTTTTCTTCATACCAAGCACCACTTGGGTAGTTTAAAAATAGAATATTTCTTTATTTTCCAGAAGGTGTAATTTTCCACCAAGATTCCTGGTCTGATAATTGAAAATCATCCTAACTAATTGATGATGCTGTGTTCAGGTGTTTGAGGAGCTGCTGCTGGATGCAGACTGGAGTGTGAATGCAGGCAGCTGGATGTGGCTCTCCTGCAGCTCTTTCTTCCAGCAGTTCTTCCACTGCTACTGCCCCGTGGGTTTCGGCCGGCGCACAGACCCCAATGGCGATTACATACGGTATGGTTGCATCAAAGCATCTGAATTCGGTCATTTATTCAAGGAAAATAAGAGGTTATATTATAGCAATGAGGCTTAGGATTTGTTTGAGTAAAATTTGAGTCGCAGACTCCATCTCACTTATTAAATACACACGGCTGAGCAATTAAATCTGTGCCTACTTAAAGAAACGTGCCAGAGGAGTGTGCTTTTGGGAGACTTCCAGCCAACCTTCGGTGGTTGATGCTGTTCCACTGATAAATCAGTTTTTGCTAATTCCACCACAGCAGATGTGACGCCTTTCCTGGAAATAAATTAACCCACCCACATGCCCACTAAAACATCTTCATCTCTCCATTCAGCCGCTACCTGCCCGTTCTGAGGGGATTTCCAGCCAAGTATATTTATGATCCCTGGAACGCTCCAGAGGTTGTGCAGAAGGCAGCCAAATGTATCATTGGAGTGCATTATCCAAAGCCTATGGTGCACCACGCAGAGGCCAGCCGACTCAACATCGAGAGAATGAAACAGATCTACCAGCAGCTCTCCTGTTACAGAGGCCTCGGTAAGGATGCAGCATTTTTTCAATTAAAATGAAGAAAGATCAAACAATGGATGAAGCAGTGATTTGTCTCTTGAAAGGCTGTTGTAGTGATGGATGCTCACATATCAAATAATGAGTTTGGCATGTGTAAATAATCCCTGTGGGGCTGATATTAGAGTGGAGATCCCTTATAAGGTCATCTCGGGCAGCACAGAAGCCCCACCCACTTTCTGTTGGGGGGGGGAGGGGCAGCACCAAGGCTCAGTTATATAAATAGGATTGTTCGAAATAGTTAATTATATAAAGCTACTGTGGTAGACTCTGAAAATAAAAATACAGATGTGAAAATTAAAATAACTGGTCACTTTTAAAAGAGAATGAATGACTTTGGATTTAAAATGTATCCAACTGAATCTGAGAAACTCGAGCGCAGCAAACAAAAATAATCACAGTCAACATAAATATCTATATGTGAAGTATTTGAAGAGACTTTAAGTGTTTTCATTTGATGTTTTTTGTTATTACTGTTTAAGTTACTGTTTCCTGTTTCTGCAGGCCTTTTGGCTACAGTTCCCTCCAGCTCCAGTGGGAATGGGAATGGAAACGGGAATGGGAATGCTGAGACATCCTCAGATGCAATGCGATTCTCTGACACTTCACGTGATGCTGCAGCTTCATCTAGTAAGTGGCACAGCGACCTCCTCCTCTGACACTTCTGGATGCTCCATTACTTCTTGTAACAAGTATTAATTAATTAATTAATTAATTAATTTATTTCTCAGCTTATCAGATGCCAGTTCACTCCCAGGGAGAGTGGCAAAGCGGTGTCATGATGTACCTGCAGGGAGATCCGCAAACCAGTGTCGGCATGCACCAACAAGGTGTGGGCTAACAGCCAGTGCACATTTCTGTCATCTATGATTACAGTTTATTCATAAAATTATAGTTTCATATTTTATTGAAATGTGCTTTTATTTTTATTTTTTCATTTTAGGGCCCGAGCAGCACACCGCCACTCAGACCAGTGGCAAACGCCACAGTGAGGACTCTGGGAATAGCAAGAGCTCCAAAGTCCAGAGGCAGAGCATCCACTAAAGAGGTCAGCTGCAGTCTCTCACTTTATATGTGCCTCTGCGTTCAGTGTCACTACACATTTCATTGTTTCAGTTAGCCGTCCCTGCCTTGTGAGTCCACGAAGTGAGTCATACAAGTTTTAAATCAGTAATCAGTAGCAGCCGTTGGGACCTC
>VOQJ01012683.1:34295-47363 GCA_015052665.1 Apistogramma diplotaenia
GGCGGGAGGGGGGTGCACAAAGCTGGAAGCCGGGAGGGGGGGGCCCGGGGGGGGCGGGGGGGGGGGGGGGGGGGGGGGGGGGGTGTTAACTCTAAAGTGATGTAACTGCCAGCCAGAAGTTTGAAATACAGCGCCCCCTTGTGGTGTTTTAAATTTTTTGTAGTCCTGTTTCAGCTTCTTCACTTTTCTCCCTGGTTTGTTTTACTGTGGATTCTTTGTAGCAAGTTTAAAAGAATTGTTAGCAAAGATTTTTATTTTTTGCACCGATCCTTCGTCATATAACAGCTTAACAAGGCCTGGACTTGTTTAGAGCTAATATTATATCGACCAAACAACGGACACAGTTCCTGTTATGCAGTAGCTACTTTGTAGTAAGGGAGTAACATGATGAACCCCAGTTGCTGTTCCAGAAAAAGAGCATATTTCTTTCATTTGTATGACTGCATTTAAAAGCATTTAGACGTGTGAGCTGAGCGTGCCTCTTTTGTTTCCACTTCTGTTGCAGGTATTTCTGCAGACTCGCCATCAATCATATCAAGAACACAGCCGAAACAAAACGGACGCTAAAAAAAAGACGGACTTAAATTTTTCTTACAGCACTACAAAGCACGAGCACGCCTTCAGGATGGGCATCGCAACCCGTCGCTAAACACACGTTTCTCAACTAAATCGGAGTGAATAAATATTACGGTGTGGGCTGCACGGCCCGGCCAGTGCTGTTACACTGTGCTCCTCTTTAGGTTAATATTTCCGAGACTAAAGTTTTTGTGTATATAATGAATTTGCTAAAAGCAGCTCACATACAACTTGTACATATTTGGATATTGTATGTTTTCTCTTTGTGTAGCCATAGACCCATTGATATATTTTTGATATGAGAATTCATTGTGGATTGCTCTGTTCTTTTTTGGAAAATTTTCAATAAAAAAGATAATCATTTTTTTGGACCATCCATTAAAACACATGTGGTCAGAAAGCTCTGCTAATGCACCCAAGTTTTTAAAGTTTTTCCTCGTTGAGCCATCCAGTGTAAATATCAGCAGAAATCCTTTGTGTCTCAGTACTAGTGGACTCATTTTATTCCTTCCAGCATCAATATGACACTAACCACCATGTTATTGACCTCGTCTGTGTTTATTGAGAAAAGTTGAGAGGACTACAGAGCCTTCACATCCTGGTGTGCCACCCCACCACCCATATACTCCAAATAAATGTACCACTGGAGAGAACTGCTTCACGTGCTTCTTTGTTCTTTCTCAATGTGCTTGTTGAATTAAAACTGTTTGAAATATATAAACTGTTTCAGTCTTTTCTTTAAGGTCGTCTTTTGCAGTGCATGAAGTCACTCAGTTGTCTTCCTTTACTGACCCTGTGGCCCAGTTTGTTGCACACTGCATATGGATTAATGTATTCCCACTACAGGTGAAACCACCTTCTCTCACTGCTGCATATCAGCGCCACACTGCAGACTTCGTCCTCGCGAGTTGGCAGGTTAAAGACCTGAACCACACCCCAAACACACACCCTGCAGCCATGTCAGACATGCCTGCTCGGGTGACCTGCCAGGCCTGGGTGTCACTGGCAATGATCAATTTTAAAACATGCATCCAAAAGTCTAACCAGGCTTTTTGTCCACTTACAAAAAAAAAGGTCTTGGCCTTCTCCCAAACAAAAAAATCACCAAAACTGTAAAAAAGACTTTAAATATTTTATTTTCTCAAGCATAAACATTTTGTTTGACTGGAAATAACAGACAAATGCACTGATTTCTGTTAAGGCAAAGAGTCTATTACCATACCATGATAGTCCCCCTCACCTCACACTCACCAAAGGCCCAGTTTAACTCAGGGAAACCCATACCGACTCTGCACTGAGGTTCCAGTCTTCTCTCAGAGAATAAAAAGGAGCTGTCTGACATGCCGCAGACAGTACATGATTAAACGCTTACACACTCCTCATATAAAAACTGGAAACTTAAACACAGCGCTGTCATATTTTCTGAACAGTCTTCAGCCTTTTGGGATTTTGAAGTGTCTGACTTTAATTTGCATCTTGCACAAAGCTGAAGTCATAAACCGCATTTCATGACAAGCATCTCACTTCATCCTGTCACCGACGCTCACTCCTCTGCTGATTTAAGAGGAGCCACGGGGTTGAAGAGCGGCCTCTGCTGCCGTAGCTGCAGCTTGCCGTAACTCATCTCAAAGTCCTTCTTTGTTCCCACAATAACATCCAGGCTGCCGCGGCGAATGTCGTAACCGTGGGAGGACAGTTTCTGGATGCGATACAGCACGACTGGCGTGGTGAGCTCGAACACATTTGGAGATTCCTTCACCTGCTCCACTGTCGCTCCCGTGTCCATCAGCCCCTGAAAGCGCCCGAATAAGGTGGGCAAGGAGTAGTACAAGATGGCAGGACAGCGGATCACGACTTGCTTTAGTTCGTCTTTGGAACAGGAGAGCGCCCCCTCGATGAAGTCCATCGCCCGCTGCATGTCCTCAGGCTTCAGCTCTGCCATAGAGGCTCTGAGGCTGGACACCAGGCTGAGGAGCTCCTCCGTGGTGAAGCCCTTCTCCCTCAGGAAGCCCAGACTGTCCCTCCAGGCCTCGGCCGGCCGCAGCAGAATATAGGGGTTCTGGCTAAGCAGCTTCTGCAGCCAGATGCGCAGGTTAGTCTCATCTCCGCCCAGGTCGAGGTAAGTCTCCCTCAGCGTGTGGATGACCTCCTGGTTGCGCTCCACAGGCTGACTGAAGCTCTGCGGGGCACTGGCCATCAGCTTGCAGATGATCCTGTTGCTAAGGCGAAGGCTCTGAAGGTAAAGGATGTTGGCCCGCTGGTTACTGTGGTGAGTGAGTGTGAAAAAGGAGGCTGGGAACTTTTCAATGATGCCCATCAACTGACGTTTGCTCGTACAGACAGACAGCCAGAGGTCTCGCTGGGTGCTCACGTCGCCCGGGCGACACAGGATAGCCTCAGGGTGAGTTTCCAGGATGTGGGAGATAGCTGGTGCACCTGCACCCATGTCCCTCAACAGGTCAACGGTCTCAGAAACATAGGCACTCCTCTCAGACAGAACCCAGCCCTTGAACTTGCGTACTTTTCGAATATCCACTGAAAGCTCATAAAGGGCGTCCACAGTGTGCTGGTTTTCCACTCTTTTGTTGGGAGAGGTCACAGTGGAGGTGGAGGCTGAGGCTGAGGGGGGTGGGAGCAGCCTCATTCTCTGGAAGCGGGAGGACAAGGAGGCAGAGGCGGCACGGAGCATTCTTGATGACTGCGTTGCATCTGAGTGCAGAACAAGATGAGAAAAACACAAAAGAGCATATTTTTACACACTGAGATGAAAGATCTCCTTCATGACACCTTGCAGAAGTGATTTGTAGCGTGCGCTTTTACAACAACCTGCTTGAGACTATGCTGACATATTTATCACAGTAAAAACCCACAAATATGTAACTTACCATCAATGAAACACTAACACTTCAAATAAGCTACATTTCATTTAAAACACGTTAAGCCAACATATGCAGCCACATATGTGTATTCATGCAGCACGTTAGTGAACCTATTGCATAAAGTTGCATGAACCCGCCGGGGGACCGCGCGTCACCGTCTGCTGCGTGCACACGTGACGCTGCGTGCTGTGTTATGTATCAAACAGCGTGGACTGCAGCGAGACCACAGCCTGCCACGACTACGAGACAGGAGCAAACCCCCGGCGGGCCTAAACACGGAGGCCGCAGAGCCCACGGCTCGCGGCTTTATAGAGAAAATAAACAAAAAGGCAAGTTATTTTACCAGTTTGTGAGGCGGTGGCCGCAAACCTTCGCCCGTCACACCCACTGCTCTGCTTTCATAACACAGGAGCTGCTGGGCGGAGTCACAAGGCGCGGCACATGGGAGACACGTGACTGCCCGCAGCCTATAGCAAGAGTGGAAACGTGCTGCCAATGTCAGTTCTTCCTCCTTCAGATATTTCTGACTCATTAGATAAACATCCTAAACTGAAAACTGCGGAAGCTTGGACAAAGTTGTTTTGCTTCTTTGTTTTCTACTTTTATTATCATTATTATGACTTATTTTTAAAAAATGATTACAGTAATATAACACATCAAAAGAGGTCCTCCATAGAGCCTAACTGACAACCTGGAGGAAATCACTAATAATTCTTAGTAAAACAAGCTTTTTTCTTTTTTTTTTTGGCAAAACAATACTTTTTTTTGTTTTACATAAAGTATTACATGAAAACATCCATTTTCTTCTGCTTACTTAATTCAGGGCCGTGGGGAGTCTGGAGCCTTTCTCAGCTGTCATAGACGAAAAGCAAGGTCAAGCTTTGCATCCAATGTGTCATGATGGGTGAGTGTGTGTTTTTAGTAAACACGTGTCCGGATAAACCGGATCTGTATATCCTTAGAATGCATCTACGAAGCTGGAAGAAAATGTGATGTCACTCATAAATCTGCAATTATTTTGTTTTGATCTGTGATCCATATCAAGAGCAGTATATGGTGTGTTATAATTTCTGAATCTGGTTACGTACAGTATTACCTCAACGGGGGTCTCTGAGTCTCAGAGGAAAATCCTCGTCTTAACCATTAGAGGGCGCTGTGAGTCCAGGGTTGACAGCTGAAGAAGTTTAGCTGCCTCAGGGACTGAACAGACCAGACTTTGACCAAGATGATTCAGAGATATCAGACCAGGACAGAAAGGAAACTGACGTCATCTAATTAGGACCCATGGACTAGAGGTAAAGATAACAAAATCGGAAGCACTAGGTAATAATGTCATACAGACAGCATTAAATATATAACTTAAAAAATCCAAAAGAATAAATCATAAAGCCACAAAATGAAAAACTCTGGGTCCAAAACTCAGAAAGAGACTGCACTGTAATTTTTTTATTTATTTGATTTTAAGAATAAATAACTTTGAAAAGTTCCTAGCTGGATATTCATCTCCTCAATGACCTCTCTGCCCTCCTGTTTGGCTATAAACCAGGCAGACTGAGGATAAACCTGCAGGAAGTTTGAGCTCTATATGTCAGTTTGAAAGTCTGTTAAGCAGCAGAGGGTGCGGCCGTTTATTTATTTATAGCCCGCATCATTTGCTGCCTCCCTTTGCTGATAGACACAGTTGTCCCTTGCCACCAGCAACCCACGAGTGCCTTGATTACACTCGAACCACCTGCTGTCCTCATGTCGCTCTCGGGCACGCTCGGTCCTCTCTGGGACTCGACAGCCGTGGGACATTCTCACGGGTATTAAGATTTGTGTTGTGGTCCTCTCAGGCCACACGTAGCCCATCTTCACTCAGCTGAAGCTCCAGAAGATTTATGACCTATGGAGATATTAATGTGTTGTCTACCACATACATGTACAGTAGAACTTTATTCTAAGGAGCCCCAAGTTAATTGGGATTCTCAGAAACCACAGAGCACCTGTCTCTTCCTGTCAGTGCCCTAATCCTCTTATAAACTGCCCTTTTCTTGCTGATAACTCAAGACTCGTAAACATAAGTTCTTGATAGCCATATATAAATGTTGTCTCATGGGAGCAATCATCTTTTAATCCGCTCGGCGCTGAAGGCGGAGCGCCTCCGGTAGAAAGAATGTTTTAATTACATTCCAAAGAGGAGACAAGGCGGAGCAGAAGAGCTCATCTTCCACATCATTGTTCTTATTAAAGGCTGTTTGCGGGGCTCCGTCTTAATGTAGACGTTTCTTCACAGAAATAACTCTTCATGTGCATGCATTTAAAAAGCAGACAGGGGTGGAAGTGGTGTTTATTGACACTGATATACAACATCTCAGTATAATAAAGTAACCGCAGCACTAACTAGCAGGTATTTGTGTCTCTGTGCATTGCACCTCCACCCTCTCACTCAAGTGTGGTCACTTCTAAATTTTCATAAACAGTCCGCATTTCTTTCCTTAATCTTTAGCAGTAGATCTTTACATGTGTGGCTGCGTGTGCATCTGTTGTGTATCCGAAATAGTCTCTCATCTTGTCCTTACAAAGGAATGAGGAGCCAGGCAGGGTCAGGGGGGTCTGCAGGGGATGAATGGGTGGGTGTGTGGCTGCGAGGACTTGGTGAAGGAGAAAATAGATTATTCCATCTGTCTCAAAATCTGCCCTGCTGCTGACCCACACCCAGGAGGCTGCAGTCAGCTTCCGGTCACATGGTAACCAGACCTTTAAAAACCACCGACGTGCACAGCCGGGACTCCAACCTTCTCCAGACACCAGCTGGTCTTGGTGCTCACGCTGTCTGTTTTCTCCTCCCCTCTGAGAAACCATCATGTCAGACACTGAAGAAATTGTGGAGGAGTACGAGGAAGAGGTGGAGGAAGAGGAGCAGAATGACGACACCGAAGAGAAGTATGAAGAAGAGACCAGACCTCGACCTAAGACAACTTATGTGCCCAACATGGCCCCCCCGAAGATCCCAGATGGAGAGAAGGTGGATTTTGATGATCTTCATCGCAAGAGACTGGAAAAAGATTACAATGATCTCCAGAGCCTGATCGAGCTGCATTTCACCAACCGTCAGAAAGAGGAGGAAGAGCTGATCGAGCTGCGTAAACGCATTGAACGCCGCCGTGCTGACAGGGCAGAACAGCAGCGTGTTCGTGCAGAGCAGGAGCGTGAGCGCCAAACGCGGGTTGCCGAGGAGAAGGCGAGGCGTGAAGAGGAAGTAGCCAAACTGCGGGCTGAGGAAGAGGCCAAGAAGAAGATGGTGTTCTCCAACAAATCATTTGGTGGCTACCTGCAGAAGGTGGACCAGAAGAAGGGCAAGAAGCTAACAGCCCGCGAGGAGAAGAAGAAGGTCCTGATGGAGCGCAGGAAGCCCCTCAACATCGACCACCTGAGCCAGGAGAAGCTGCTGGAGAAGGCACAGGAGCTCTGGCAGTGGCTCCACCAGCTGCACGCCGAGAAGTTTGAGCTGGCAGAAAAGCTCAAGAGGCAGAAGTACGACATCCACGTGCTACGAAATCGAGTCAGCGACCACCAGAGGGGCTCGAAAACTTCCAAGGCCTCCCATGGGGCCAAGGGCAAGTCTGGCGCCTGGAAGTGAGCGCCGTGATCCAGGACTCCTGAACAACCACGTTCCTTCTGGACTATTTGATTTCCAAATCGTATAATGAAAGCTATCCAAGCAGCTGCTTGTAGAACGAGGGGGACTGCAATGAATTAAACAAAATAAAGTTAATGCTGTGATTGTTCCACTGAGATTCAATCAAAAGAAATCAATCTGTTCATAACCTGTGGCTGAAGACTTTATTGAATTTGGAGGATGCCTCATGTTTCATTTCTCTGTGTTTCCACCAGTGAAGCTGTAAAAAGTCATTACTTCTCTCTACAGCTGATAAACCCAGTAGATCACTGCTCAAGTGTTGCCTCTTCTTCTTAGAAAACGCTTTTGTGTTTGTGCTGTAATGAATGTGCAAAAGTGGTGGTGAAAAAACAGCTGAAAAGTCAAACAGGTGCTGCACAGCTGACTTTTATGTAGCTAATTTAGTCTCTGAAGCTCTGGAATTGCAGTGTTAGGCGGCAGCACTTTTAGCAAAAGGAAAAAGGAAAACCATAGTTGACTGATGAGTCGCATAGTTTAAGGTTTGATTCCTTAAATCCTAAATTGCACTAAATATCTTTTTTCTCCACAAGTTTTAATGCATCAGTTACAAATTCTTCCTCGTGATCGTGGATGCCAGTCACAGCTGTGTTTCAGCCAAAGAGAAACATGAACTAGTAGGAGTAATGTAAAATAAATGTATCCACACACCCCCAAACAATGAATAAAATTAATTGCACATTGCAGCAGAATAAATAAAGAAATCATTGATTTAATGATTCAAGTCGAGATGAGTGTTTCACAAGAAAAGCTAGCACAGGAATTTTGCTCATCTAGTTATCATAAAATACTTGAGTTTATCAGGTTTTATCACTGAGATTGTTATCGCTTCTTCAGCAGAAACCTGTGTACAATGTAACAAATGAAACAAATAGACGATACACCGGAAACTAAAAAAAGGTGGAAAAAAAGGAAGCAAAAACAAACTAGAATCCTGTTACTCTTATATTTAGTGAACTGCTTAAAGCCACATTGTGGAGCTCTCTTTTGCGTGGTATTGTTCACAACATAATTAGTTTAATAGTAACCAGTTTGTGTCCACTGCAGTCCTGTTTTAGGTCAAATGAATGTCAAAGTTTTGAGCAGTGACACGGTTTTCCCACTAGATGGCACTGGGAAACCAGATTGTGGCATTCAAGCGTTAAGGTGAGGTTGGAAATACACCCAGGAGGCATTACATAACAAAATATTTACATCTGCACACAATGTACTGTATCATAGGAATAAAATTATACTCCGTTATGTGGTTGTATTTAGGTTTACTGAAGCTTAAAAAAGTATCAAATGTTCATTTTATACACCTCATGCAACTGAATGATGTAGTCATAGCGATGAATGACCAGTTACCAATAATAAAGCTGCCATCGTTTAATGCAGGTGTCCTAATTATTATATCTGTTCCTGTTTATGTTTTTCTTTCTTTCACTTGTTCCATTGCGGTAGTTTAAAGGGATGTGGGATTTGTGTGTGAGCATCGCATAGTTGGTTGAATACATACTGTAAAAGTAAAGCTATTCATAGCTAAATGATAGCAGATGATTTGTGGGTTCAGACCTCTTTTCTGTATCTATTTGCCCCGTGTGCAAACAAGATTTCTGATTGTCCAGCAGGGAGAACACGGTCTTTACCAACAGTTAACTGCAGTGCAACATAAATTATCATTAGGCCATGCTCTGGGGAAATTTCTCACTCCCTGTGGTTTCTGATTGTCATTCAGGCTTAGATTGCCTTACTGCTGTTTTGCTGTCATGGCGGTGACAAGTCATTAAAGCTTTCCAGACACGGCGGTATACCCACAGGTTACCATAGACACGGGGAGGACCTGTCTGCACAATCAGGTCTCTGATGCTCCCCTCCAGCCTCTGCATGCCCGCTCTTATATACACACATCACTCGACTCCCGCTAAAGGTATGGTGCGTATATTGTTGTGACAAATGCCTGAACTGACAGCACTGGTATGTACCAGAGCACCAATCAAACACTTGTGGCTCACCGGGGAACAAGAAGTTTCCAGAAGTTCTGCTGCTGAAGTTGGTAACAAGTCGATTCCTGACGGCAGCTCTGCTGAGATGGGTTCCCTTCACTGTAGGTTAGGAGGGAAAGCTTGCATGCAAGCAGCTGAAACATGTCCACTCATATCAAAAAGGCTGTGCGAGTGTGTGTGTGTGCAGCAGCTGCAAGAAAATGGAAACACACAAGAAATAGATTTATGACTAACCTAAAATTTGGTATTGGCACCATAAATCCCGTACCATACAGTTTGTTCTTGTAGTTAATGTTTGTTAGCACCTGCTCACTTAATGCTACACCTAAAGTCTTGCCAGCAAAAACACCATTCTGCAGCCTTGGCCTGACATCTGATACCTGATTCAGTAATTTCACCAGCTCAGTCCAGGTGTCCGTCTGCCCGTCCCAGGTTCACAAGAATCACTGCACCTGCAGCACGAGTCAGAATTTAATCAAACTTACACACTATGATCAGCTGACGGATCTTCACCCAAACTGTGCTCAAGGTCATTGTCACATTTGTCATTTTATGGGCCCTTTTCTGTTTTCATAGCACAATCTTCATGCACAATTTCAGCAAAATTCTGATATTCTGATAGTCGAAGCTTTTAGGAAAGTCGTAAACAGGATTCTGTGGTTGGGGCTCTTCCCATCACCATGCTAACATTGTTAATAGACTTAATGCTTTGACGTACTGATGTGTTCACATATTTTCAGGTAGGAGCACGAATCACTGCCTTTCTGTACTTCGCACATCATAATAACCTGTGAATTGTGATGGATCATGAGCCAGTACATCATCGACTTTCTGCTTTCTAAAAATTCAGGATGTTTAATGGTTTAAGGCGCTGTTATTCCTTCATTCTACATTAAACTTTTCAAATGCAGAAGTTTTACTGACATTTACATCCTGAGAAGTTAAAAAGTTAGATTCTGTAATGTAATATGACATTACTGCATCCTTGACATAAAATCATATTTACTTTAGTGTCTCTGTGTGCGAGCATAGAGCAATATTGCAACAATGTAACAGTGCTGGTAGTGGTTTTTTTTCTTTTTGACACTTTTTGTACTAGAGATTATTTTATATTCAATTAATCAGTTCTCCCATAACAGTGACAAAAAATTCATTAATGGAAATACGATCTTAAATACAGTCATAATAGCTCAGCAGAGTCTGTAATAGTGCTGCCATAAAGCCTGTGTAATGTAGTGGCTCGTCATTACTAGAACATGGTAATGAGAATTAAATTATGCCTACTGGTAAACACCGCCAAAGATAAAATCATTTTATAGTCTTTCATGTAACAAACTCATCCATTCTGGGTTTTGATATTTTTATTCAGTTTCAGTAGTTTCTGTTACGACCTTGTTGCATGCGGTGAGAGCAAAGAGAAGCATCGCTTTATGATTCGATAAAACAGGTAAAAAATAAAAGTGTGTAGAAAGATATTTTTTGATTTGTTCATTTTCTCTGGTATTTTTATCAAACAGGTAAACAAACAAACATAAGAAAACAAAAGCTCAAATACCTCAGGTCTGTGTAGCTTCTCTGTCATCAGGTCATAGTGGTCTCTGGAGCTTGAAAAAATGATGTGACACAGCTGCATCAGATTTTGTTTTGTTGTAACGTTCTACAGCTGTATTTTATGATCTGAGATGGAACACTTCACAACTTTTAGATTTAGGGCCATTTTTCATTAAGTACACAACATGGCACAATGTGACAAGAGCTGAATAAAGAATGAATGTTCAGCAATCGAGCATCTGAAATAAAAAACACAGAAAGGATGAGTTCTTTAAAGAGTCCTGCTTTCACCGTGCTTTGTATAATCCTGCTGCGTGTCCGACCTCTTTTAAACCTTGAAGGTAAAAACACTTTCACCAAGCTACACCTGTCCATCCTTGATTATACTTCCCATGGCCATCCTCCTCTCCTCTGTCCTCCAGATGCATTTTAAAAATTGATACATCCTTCAGCCTGTCATACTGGGATTGATTTGCAGGTCACAAGCAAGAGGATAGAGTGCAAATGAGATGAGGAGGTGCAAATCAGAGAGCTTTTCAACCAAGTATGGTGCTACCCAGGGAGAATCGGTCCTAGCATGGAACTCTGTGGAACTCCATAATTAACCTTAGTGTGTGACCAAACTGGAGTCTACTAGACAGATATGATTCAAACCACTGCAGCAAAGTACCTTTCATACATACATACACTGGTTATGAATATTTTTTCTCTAATGGTTAAAATTTTATTTGTGAAGAAATCCATGAAGTCATTACTAATTAATGTTAAAGGAATACTTGAGTCAACAGAGCTCTGAGTCTTTGTCAGTCAGGCTGCAGTGCTGAAAAGAAACCTGGGGTTGCTCTTATTTTCTTCAGTCAGTGATGGATAGTAAGATGTCCTTGCTTTAAGGAGGGCAAAATCAGAGAGATGCAATTTCCTCTCCAACTTACAGGCTATCTGCTTCAAAGTGTGCATTCATGAGTTATAACGGGGAGTAAAGCACTTCTGATTTGATGCTTTCTTTTTCAGAGGAGCTGCAGTATCCAGAGTTGTAAAACTACTGAGATAATCGACCTCCATGGGAGTTTAGGTAGCTGCTCTGCACTGTGTTAACACACGGCATTGAAGAATGTTATTGTGGAGGAATTATATCCTTAAACATAGTCACAGTGCTTTCAGAAAGATTTCTACTGTAATTAAATTTATTCCCCACTGCTGTGTAATCCATTATTGTAAATGTAAATGTTATTAAGAAATGATCAGACAGGAGGAGGCTTTTAGGGAATACTTTTAAATGTTCAGGTTCTACACCACATATTAGGACAAGATCCAGGGTATCAGTAAAGTAGCAGATGGGCTCAATTACATTTTGAGAGAAGCCAGCTGAATCTAAAAATAGATGAAATGCAGTGTCGAGGCTGTTTGTTAACATGAATGTAAAAATAACCCACTGATTTTATCTGAACTGAACACTAAATCAGACTAAGAAATCAGACAGAAACTCTGAGTAAGGACCAGGTGGATGATAGATAACAAATAAAACAGCTTTTTGAATTCTCTAATTAGGGTGAACAAGGCTAAGCTGCAGTGGAAGATTGCTGCTAATCCTCCTCCTCGACCTGTGCTTCGAAGATTG
The DNA here is from genome assembly GCA_015052665.1 of Apistogramma diplotaenia. NCBI lineage: Eukaryota > Metazoa > Chordata > Actinopteri > Cichliformes > Cichlidae > Apistogramma > Apistogramma diplotaenia. The sequence continues at coordinate 46,584 of VOQJ01012683.1, forward strand.
TGACAGTGTGTCTCAGTCTTCTATTTTCCAATTTTGCTGCAGTAGCTCATTTGCTTCAAGATTCACGTTTATGTTGCATGTTCAGAGATGCTCTTCTGCATAGCTTGGTTGTAAAGAGCGGCTATTTGAGTTAATGCTGTATTCCTAACATCTTGAAGCAGTGTAGCCATTCCCATCTGACATCAACAAGGTATTTTAAGCCCAGAGATGGTTTCGCAGGAAAATCCCAGTAGATCAGCAGTTCACAGGGGGTCAGCTTGACCATGTCTACATGGCTAAATGCAGTGAGCTGCATTAATGACATGCTGAACTGGTGTAACTAACAAAGTGGACTTTTTATACCCACCTGTTGAATAAAAGACCAGCATTCCTTCTGTTTTATATGACCATCGTAAACTTTGTATTATGTTCATCATTCGATGCAGCACTACATTTAATGACGTATTTATACAGTTCAGTGTTGCTAACTAATGTTAACTTCTGAATAGCTCTAATCCACTGGCTTAATTTAAATTAGCCTGTGGATCTTGCGACCTTTAACCCCTTACGGGGTGGTGACAGCACTCCATTTCAATAGGGTCCCAGAAGCAACTGCCGACGGGGTCTTACCCCAGCCGGATTCAGTGCGACATTACTTAGCTGTCTGTGGTGAAGCAACTCGCCTGGCTTCTCACTGCTGTTAATTCTGGCATCCGCCCTGCTTCCTCCCACCCTCGATACTCACAGTCAGGGAGGCGTCCTGCAGGTGTGTCCGAGGGCGAGCCCAGCCAGTTATAGCAG
>VOQJ01012684.1:0-10156 GCA_015052665.1 Apistogramma diplotaenia
CATCCATCCATCCATCCATCCATCCATCCATCCATCCATCCATCCATCCATCCATCCATCCATCCATCCATCCATCCATCACCTTCTGCTATGAAACAGTGTACACCCTGAACAGGTCACCAGTTAGCCATTAGATACCAATGATTATAACTTAAGCAGTAACAGGTGGATTGTCTTGTTTAAACCTCTTACGTCCAGGGTGTTCTCTTTCCTTTCTTTTGCCTTCACACCCTCGAGAGCTCCCCGAGGCCCTCAGAAAAAGGCTTCTGGATGATTACAAGCCAGGGAAAAGATTTTTGAAAAGGGTTCCAAATGATTTGAGAGTAATCATTCCCCTGTAAGGAAAATCACTCATACAAGTGCTATCGATTTCAAATGATTACCGATGTGTCCAGGATGGACTGTTCCAGTAAATTCAGCTCAATTTCAGACTATTTGATTCAAAAGAAGTCTAAACCAACCCAAAATGCAGTCAGAGGGTCTTGAAGTAACTCTCGCAACCGTTGTTGTCCAAAATGCATGTGTCTATAATCAGAAAAAGATCACACAGATTTGATCTGCATGGGAAGCAGAGAAGACTCTTTGTATCCATGTTCTTTTCTGGTGTCCAGAGAGAGTTTGCCAATGAAAAAGAAAGAGCAGGTCTTTTGGAATAAAGCGTGAAGTCTGAAGTGGCTCATCAAAGATGGATATATAGTTGGCAACATTAACAGAAATGTTTGGCATTGACTAAAGGCAGCTTGCAAGGAGAAGAACATCATGCAAACTGCAAAGCATGGTGTTGGGAATGTTATGGTCTGAGGTTGCTTCGCTGCCTCAGAGAATGGGTAGCTCGAGTCATTGACTAGAAATAAATCCTTATATTAAGAGTGCTTGAAGATAAGGTGAGAACATCTGCTGGAATGGTACAACAAGCCAAAACCTGACGTCCAAAACCAGATTTGATCCTCTGCGGAAATGTTGTGGGGGAATTTTAAAATGGATGGATTTCATTTTAGCAGGTGCGATAGATTTATATCACAAGTGTTCGCTGCTGTGCGAGCACGAACCGGACCAGCTCATAATCAGACATATGTGAGACTGGCTGGCCGGTCACTGGTCAGAGCTGAGAAGAATGCTGAAAATCATCTGAAAAATTGCTCAGGCTGCCGCTCTAACAACCCCTCTCTGCGCTCGTCTACGTTTGCAGTAAAACAGGTGCGTTAACAGACAGAAGCAGTTGTGGTTAGATGGCATGCAGGTGCACATAATTGCCACGGGCTGTTTTTAAAACGCTGCTTATGACTTTACTAAAACGTAGAGCTACACTTCTGTCTTTGCAGGCTTGCCTACACAAGCGCAGACACATGCACACACACCGGGCTTTGTGGCATGCAAAGGAGGAAAGACAGAAAGATTCCCAAGGCGCCAGAACTTGAGGAATTGCCTGTCACTGCGTTTTTATGCGCTCAAATGTGGGTGTATGTGTGTGATAAAGACTCTTGTAGACGGAGACATAGCTGCATCCATACAGTAGGTAGGTGTCCTTGCCTGGGCTTTTTTTATATTTATGTGCAGTTAACCTCAGGAAGGCTTTAGCATCCTAAACATGTAACCATGCGAACCATCTGTTAGGGCAGACACACAGAATTTGCCACGTCGCTTCACAGCTTAGGTCCGAGACAGTATTGTGCAATTTGAGTCTGAGTCTTCTATTTCATGCTTTTTATCTTCTTTGCTAAAGGCTGATTTCTAAATATTCAACTAAATCAACTCCAGCTGGAGAATATTAGTGTCTCTGTCAGCTGCGGCTAACAAACTGCCAGCGTGGACTTGTGGGTAATGTTGCTTATAGGCGTGTTATGGAATATATACTGCAGCGAGGATATCTGTTGTCTTAAATGCAGCAAATAGCCTCGAGCACAAGTACAAGTACGTACCCCTCGTTGCACAATCGGTGTTGGATAGTGTACACCGGCTACACAAAGTGCGTGTGACATTTACCTTAAGATGACACTTTGCATAGTCATCTCTTGGGCTCATGGCTATTTCCATCAGAAAAATTTCTCACCACGCTGGAAGGACTCCTGAAATGTGTGTGTTTTTTAAAGAGCTCTCCTTGAGCATGCCCCCTACACTGATCTTACATAAATTAGAATTGTAGGTTTTTGTGTGTGTAACGTAACGCTTGTGAAGAAACACACTAGGAGCAGCTGCGCAACAATAACAAAATAGCAGCACTTGTATGGCTGTCACTGTGCATTATTTGTCAAAGAGAAAGCATTTTAAATCAAATAAAGCATAGCTGGTGGGCAGTGTCTGGGGAAAGATTGTATTAGAAGAAACAAACGTGTTGTATTTTGCTTGTGTTTTCTTTTCTTTTTAAAAAAAATCCTAGATAAGATGCTTTTACAAGATCCTGTTTTTCCTGGAAATTAAATTTGGAAAAACAAGTGATGCCTGTTATTCAAGGATTATGTATTCAACATAGAAATTCATGTCATTGTTTTGCTTTTTTTAAAGATTTATGTCTCCTCACAGGTCATAGTGTAACAGTTTCTACACGGTAGAGGAGATAAAATAAAGAAGTAACTAAAACCACTAAAACATTTCACTTTTATAAGAGATCAGGCTTCGTTAGCCCTAATCTCCATCTCTGAAAAAAATTCTTATATTGTCCTGCACCTTCTGTGGTTTCCATGGTCACACGGGAGGCCGCAGTGGCAAGATGAAAAAGTTAAAACGCAACCACGTACGTTTATATAAGCAGCGACTGCACTCTTACAGCTTGCTTTTGCCACTGACTTCGGTAATGTGTCACCAAGGTCTCCAGTGACAGTAGCCACTTGGGCCTGAAAGCCTCCCGTTTGCTCTGCATTAAAACAATTTCAGATTTTTGGGATTTGTGCAGCTCCTTTTGCCACGGTGGAAACTGCAGTTCAGTATAGGAGCTCGTGATGCATGTGACTTCTGATTTTTAGCTCATTTGAAACAAACTGGTACAGGCCTGTCTCGAATTGGGTGAAGTACCCCTCCATGGCACTCTCACTTTGAATTTAGCATCCACCTTTAAGCCCTTAGTCTATCTTTCTTTGTTTTGGGAGGGGTTTTATTATTGGCATAGCCAGTGTCCTGCTCAATTGAGCTTTGTATTTTATTTTTCTATGCACACTCTACATTTACATAATAATCTATTCCACACGAATAAGCCAAAGTACGTTTGATCACGCTTATTAATTTATTTTGTCTCCCTCGACTGACAGCACCGCCGGGCTCCTGTGCCTCTTCCTCTTGCTGACAGGGGCATTGCAAACAAATGTTGGAACTTTTCCTCAGCTCAAGAGAAAAGGCTCTAAATATCCGATCAGTGACTTAAGCCTTACGGCTGCCAGCCTAAATAAATGGCATTTTGTAATTGAGTTTGCTTGAGTAAGGCCGGTGTCCCAAACTGTAGCCGACTGAGCCGGCCCGGGAGTTGGCACAGCCTTTGTCTGTCAATAAGAGGTCCGCGAGTCCTGACTTTTGGCTTTCCCCGCTGGTAGCTGCAACGGTATTTATCTCCCCGCTGCTTTTTAGTATGCAGCCGTGCCGAGTGCCTGCGGGGAAGACACACATGTCACATGACACGATGACTCAGGCTTTAATGCCCTGCTACATGGCTGGCATGTGCACAGACGCTCCCCTTCCCACTTAGCTCTCAGCCTGTTGCTAAGTGTGACAGACCTATATTTAAGTCCATGAGAGTGTGCTAATGTCCAACGTGTGTCTCAGTGCTGCACGTGACTGACCGTCGGGCTGTATTTCTGTCTGCTTCAAGCACAGTGCGGACGGATTATACTGTGTCGTAAAATGTGGAAATGGTGGGGGGGTTGGGCAAGGATGTTGAGATGCACATCTCATGACCTGAGGCAATGTGTGTGGAGGGGGGGGGATAAGGACAAAATTATAGATATGCTTGTCCAGAGACAAAACACTATAATGGACTGTGTCTATCTGTTATAGCATCCTCCAACTGGAGTTGGCGGATTTCATATGAGCAATGTATACTGAGATTTATTTTTTATTTTTTTGCAAGCGTGGAGACTTCTGGTTTAACATCAACATGACGCAAAGCTGTCAAGACATAAATACCTAAAAAGTGGTGCAGATGTGTCCTTGGATTGTCATTCATTGCAGCACAAGCAAGCCGGAGTGCCTACAGCTATAGGAGACAAGATGACAATCAACAGGAAGAGCGGAGGGATGATCTCACCGCAGACTGACGAAGTTGCGCCTAAGTTTAGAAAAGTGAAGAGGAGGATGAGAAATTAGAGGGAGAAGAAAAAGTGCACTGTAGGAGTGCATGCATACGGACGCTAGCCATAGTGGTTGCAGCCATTCAGCTCTGTGACTCAGAGCTCTGGTGTTGTGTGGGTGGGGTTTGCAGAGTTTTGGAAGGGCAAAATATTGGCTCCTGAATCCAACTGTAATCAGACCACTGTCCTAGCAGAAGCCACCACACATTGGCCATTTGTCTGCTGTGAGAGCAGGTTGAAGTGTCAGACCCCTGGAGGGGTGAGAGACCCATCATTTCTTACTCACCACACAGTGCACTGTAGATCCCCCCCCCGTCTCCGACACAGCGAGCATCGTGTCTGCATGCAGCTTACTTCTCTGCTTTCGAGCAAGGGCAGCCTGTGAAAGAAAGGACAGCTTTACGGCTTGTGTATCGCCACTTTCATCCCCGTGATGAAACAGCTAATTTGTTTGATAAGCCGCAAGCCCCTGCCATGTCTCAGACACCGGCGGGTGTGAGTGATGAACAAGCAGTAGGAGCGGCCTCAGCAAGCCACGCCACTAGACCCCCATTAAACCTCAATTGGGGTCTCTTGGCCTTATTTCTCTTGCTGTCTGGTGCTTGGCAGTAGCTTTGCATTCACATTAAAAGTGGGTGTTGATGATTGCCAATAACATGCTCAGAGGGGCCGGCTTAAATGCAAGTACGATGATATTTGTTAAAGAAGAGCATCGCGAGGTTTCGTCTCACTGTGGGGGCTGCTCCCCGTGTGCTGGTCAGCAGCTGTTCTCATCTTTTGTTGCTGCAGTGTCCTGCATTTTTAATGGCCGGGGGCCACTGTATCAGGCTGCGTTCTTTAAGTATATACATTTAATGTATGCGAATGCCTGCCCTTTATGATTTTTCATGGGCGTGTGTGCATTCTGCGTACAGTATGAGTGTCTGCATTCCTGCTTGAACACCAGCTAACAGTGGTTTAGGGTCTACTGTGATGCAGCAGCTCTAGGCTTCAGACACACTCCCTGAATCATTTGTGAATAAGCTTTATTGGGCTCAGATTCCCAGAGGCCTCTCCAGTAATGCTTCCATCATGCCTGCGCTTCTTCTGAAATTAATTTCAGGATTTGGCAAGCCTCAAAAACAACGATCCCCAATAAAAGTGAAAACAAACAGCATGCAATTAGATATTTTACAAAGAATTTTACATTCATTTTATTGTCTTGTTGACTATCACCATTAGAGTGTACAATATAAATGAGGTCTCGTTTCTTAAAAGGCTGGAAATGTAGCTGGAGCTGTGTTGGTGTGTGGAGTCCTTTCAGCTCGCTAGAGTGACTGATGTATTAAAAAGAAGTCAGAAAGGAGACAATACGGCATGTTTCGTGAGTTAGTTGCTAGTAAAATTAGCTCGTTAGTTACTTTTTGAGCGTGAAATTACTGCAGTGAATGCGACTGTGCATTGGAGACAACTCAATGGCTGCAGCACAGTCTGCCTTCTCATCTGTCACTCAGCACATCTTCACCAGCTGCACATGTGGACTTTGTGTATGATATGGATTAAAAAAAACAAACCCTTCCGCATGTATAGCAGCCTGTGGAACAGGCCTTTATTCACGATCTTTTTTTAATCGCTGCTCTCTTGTTGAAGAAAGCAAGACGATGAATGCTGAGGTGGAGGAGAGTTCTTAAATTCTGTCGATTGCACCAGAACCGCTTGGACAGGATTTTATTCGAGAGCCTAATCACAAGGTCAAAACAACCAAAGAGCCTTTCAAGGTGAATAAGCAGAGAATCCTCGACTAGCTGAACCAGTTATTTGACCTTGATCCAAATAGCAGCGTTTCATTTTGTAAAGACAGCGCTACATGCAGGAATGAGAATCATCACGAGTGACGATACAAAGCTTTGTTACAAAGTAGCGTATTTTCAGGAGGGAATGTAGTGTTGTAGTAGTGCTTTATATTGTAAGGTAAAGACCCTACAATAATTGTTATTACTAAATTAATAAAGCAATTATAAATAATTAATCATTAACACTGCCTTAGAAATGTATTTGACACAGTAGCTCCTCTTTCCTGCTTTCTCTTACAGTAGGGCTTTATTTCTTTGTTGCAACAGTGCAATAAATCTCATAGAGTTGTAAAGTCTGCTTCCTCTTAAATTGTGTCACATTTGTAAGCAAAATGCAATTGTGAGCTGAGCAGCAGGGTTGAGTATGTGGGCTGCACCCATGAAAAACTTGCCAAATCTTCTCTTGCAATGCCAAACATTGACTACTACTGTTGACCCACTCAGCACTTGTGACATCAGCTTGGGCATTGCTGTTTGTGTCAGAGTGACCAACATAACCACTTACTTGCAGTGGCATCTTCAATGCTGGTTGAAGAATAGGATGGCATCCCACAGCAGTGTGTGAGCAAACTGGTTACCAGTATGAAGAGGAGGTGCCAGGCTGTTGTGGCTGTTTAAGGTTCTCCCACATGCCACCAAGGACCCTGTTTGTTAAATGAAAGAATTGTCTTGATTTTGTCCAATGAAGCCTGAAGAAACAAGACAGTAAACAACACCAAACAATAGTCAATAGCAGAATTGGCTGTTTAGCATTGGCAGAGACGATTTGGCAAGTTTCTTATGGCCGCAACCCACATACTCAACTCTACTGCTCAACCCACAGATGCATTTTCCTCACAAATGGCTCCATTTAAGTGGAAATAAACAGGTTTTCCAACGGTGTAAGATTTTATGGAATTAAAATGGGAATGTCTACATCCCTACTTGGGAGTTCTGGAATTGATAATGACTGGAAAGACGAGCCAGATGGGTGCTCCAATTAGATTTGTACACACACACACACACACACACACTTGTACATCCATTGTCCCAGTTTCAAGATACAGTGTCAATGAGGTGCAAAACGTCAGCGTCACCCACTAAAATGTAGTTACAATCTCTTTCTGTGGGTTTGTCTAAATGCATAAGTGTGCCACAAATGCATGTCATAGTCCAGTTCAATTCAACTTCAATTCAGTTCAGTTCAATTTTATTTATATAGCAGAAAATCACAACAACACTCACTTCAAGGTGCTTTTATTTTGTAAGGTAAAGACCCTACAATAGTATGAAGTTGTGCTGTGAGCGTTTTGGAGGACCGGGGGGAGAGGGGGAAGTAAGACGAGAGACACATCAGACAGAAAGGCGATCGAGATAAAAATGACAGCGATGGTACGAGCAAGAGAGGCGGCGAGGCGACAGTGGGGATTAGCAGCAGAGCGAGGAAGATGCGCTTTCTTTTTTTTTTTTTTCGTGTGCTCGCACTCTGCCTTCCCCACACTGAAAACACAAAGGCGAAACAGGAAACGTCGTGGCCCGGGCGCCCTCCACATCTCGTGGCACATGTCCATAAACACCCACGGACACACGCGTGTGAATAAACAGGAACAATTCTGTTGACTTATGCAACTGCCTTTTGTTGTACTACGCACTCACTTCAGATCCCTCCCTGAAAGCCCGTATATGCTGTGTGATGTGATTGCGTTTGTCTGACTCTCCTGCATTCTCTCCCTTTTTTCTCATAACCTGCCTGTCATAATCGCTGGAAGAAGCACAGGAAGGCTGTAACAGCGCTACACGAAGGCGATGGCACACAAACATGCACTGTAGTGTTTGTGCTGGAGTCAGAGGCACATATTTTTATATTGCACAGATGGACATGTGAGTCATCAAGGCGCTGTTGTTTAATTAAGTGCACGGCGCTTTTGCCTGTGTGAATATGCATTCTTCTCATTTTAATCCAGTCATTCAGACAGAATATCTTCCTTTTCGCGTCCCATGAACTGCTTAATCCAATTGAATGCATCTCCTAAATTAATCCACAGCTGCTCTTACAGGTATTACACGTTTGCACTCCTCCGTCCGTCAGAACACTGGAACAGCTTCTTCTGGCTAAAGCTTGAACTGAAACGTCACAGATTTTCTTTAGTTTTGTATATAAAATCTTGATTTTATATACAAACTAAATTGACTAAAATGCCCATCAACATTTAGCAGAAGTCAACATGATGCCATAATACTGCCATGTGGTCAATGGTTCAGGGCTCAGGGATAAAGAGAAGTAAGAAGCTTAAAACCTTGGAAATTAATTTTTTTTCTTGATAAATCACTTGAATGACCAATTTGAAATGAATCTGTAAATAGGTGTTATATTTGAAATGTTTCCTTACCCGCACCTGTTTGTTGCCTTTCTACGGCATCCATTCATTTTCTGAACCGCTCGTCGTATTCGGGGTTGCTGGCACGCCACCCCAGCTGTCGCAGTGCGAGAAGCAGGCTGCCCTCTGGACAGGTCGCCAGTCTATCGCAGGGCTAACACAGACAGACAGCCATCACGCTCAGATTCAGACCTATGGCAAAACTCAAATCAGCAGTTAACCTAACCTAACCGAACATATGCATGTCTTTGTGGGGGCAGAAGAGTACCCAGGGTGATGCAGGCACATGGAGAACATGCAATAGAAAAATTCTCATCTCACTTGGCACCAGTGCCGACCGCTGCAACATCAACATTACGATGCATAAATGCGTCATTTTTGCTGAATTGCATCGCAGAGGAGTGAACCGTTCAGCTTCTTGCTCAAAGTTACTTCTGCAGGGCAGATGGCTGCCGGCGTGGGGAACCTTAAACCTTTGCCCTCAAGTTGAAGGACACCTTCATTACTGACTGTGGCTCCCTGCTGTGTATGTGTGCATGCATTCGAGATCACTGGTAGTCTCCGGTTAAGTGCTGGGAACACTCGGCCTTCTGTCTCGCATTAATCAAAGTGCAAAGGACAGCACTCAGATGAATATTTTATATGCTGTGTGACACTTGGCAAGATGCCCTTCTCCACTGTGCTGTGGGCAAACTGACAACCATACAATGTACCAAAGATGTCTAATTAGTCCTAAACCAGACACAACAGAATTATTGCCAGCAGGGAGTGTAGCACAGATACCTCAATCCATCAGCCCGAATAAATCCATAGATTCCACTGTTGTCACTGCAGTCATGCCAGTGCGATCGTGTCGTTTCACTTTCCATATTTTTCTTTTTAATATTCAATTCCTTACACATATAGTTCCTGAGCTGTGTGTGTGTATATGCACTCAGTCAAATGCTACTGTATGACTTGCAAATAGTGATTTTTTTTTTCTTTTTGCTTTACTGGCAGCTCGCAGGTCCGTGACCTTGAGAGCACAATCTGGCTCTGCATCGGTTGGCACACAGAAACACATTAGAGGCCAATCTTTACTAATCTCCCATGATCCTACCTTTGAAAGATTTGCTTGATATCAGTGCCAGTGAGTGCATGCCTCAAATGCAGCATGTAACAGACCTTTATTTAAAGCTGCCTGATACTAGAGGCACTTTTTTTTAATTTTTTTTAATGAATTCCTTGTGTTTGATGAGTATAATTTGTCATAATTTTGTAGTAGGGGGTGGTGTGGTGGTGCAGTAGTTAGACCCTTTTGCAGTGGTTTCTTCTTAAAATGCAAATATGTGGCTGTTTAGATAGTAGATAACATCCCAGTGTGAGGACACAGGGTAGCTGGGTAATCATGGCGTCTGGGTGCTTTTTCTTGTATTCAAAAACCCCCCCAAAAAACTCCCAATGTTGCCATGCAAATGCATTAAAGGTTAATTTGGCATTAAGTTAAAGTCTAATAAAACATTTTCTTCCTACTAGTTTGAAAGGATAATACATGAGGCCATCTAAATGCATATACTGGCTCTTATTCACTACATCCATTATTCATAAACAGCAAAAAAAAACCCAGCAGCCACAGACTGAGGCCTGCAGATGCTTGTGTCTTCCTCCTCTTCTCTCTTTCCCTCTCATTCTCCTTCCTTTCTCTCCCAAGCCA
>VOQJ01012690.1:0-10193 GCA_015052665.1 Apistogramma diplotaenia
CAGCAAAAGACACAATACTGTAGACTTTTACTTTGAAACAGATGTGAAAAAATTAAAACATTTGTACAAGGATGCAAACCAAACCAACTTTTCTGGTTTATTTACAGCTGATGAATTTGTTTCTTTTGTTTATCAGATGCTCAGAATCCAACACTTACTTCTATGTCCCTATTAATATTTTTGAAAACCTGCATTAATCACAGCTACTAATAAATAAACAAATGAGATTTATATGCAGGACACTGACTGCGCTGCAAAACAGGTAGACCTGCAGCATTTGGCCAGCAGACACTGTCATAACTAATGACGCTTCACAGCAGTTCCAGTGCAGATTAACAGAGAGCCCTTTAATCTCATTGCACCAAAATTGGTTTACAATTTACCTGAAGTGTACTTGCAAGATAGTCCTTAATGAGTATAAATGAATGGGGCTTGACAGCTAAAATGCACATATATATATACACACACACACACACACATTGCTTCTAAGGCATCCACTTTCATGCAATAATAATTAGAGCACATGTTTGATTAAATCAAACCAAATTGTGCACATGCGTATCAGAAACTGTGTGTTCTAGGTGGCTGCGATGGTCAAAAGTCACTTCTTTCAGGTAGTTGCACCCAAAGATTCCCTTTTCTGCAGCTCTATGCTGCATACACTCTCTTGGCTCTGTCCAGTTATTTTAGACTATCCCACAAGTGCTCCTTATGAAACAGGAAGTTCTGAGTTTAGAAATTCACTGGCAGTTTTTAGTGAGTACCCCTGTCCTTGTCACGTGCTGCTCACTACACTGCAGGCATGCAGTTTACTAGATGATCTTGCAGTTCTGCATAGTTGTGGTCAGAAATGGTGCATAGACAAAAACAATTCTCCCAATAATACTGAAAACTAGAACTATCAAATGTGAGGTCATATGTTGTCTGGCTGTTGCACAGAAGTGAAAGTCAACCTGCTCAAACATGGAAACCTCTGCAGGTGGAGAAAAGGAATAGAAGCGAGATGAATTTAGTCATCAAATCCTCACTCAAAGACAGATTACAAATAAATGAGGACTATCTGGCGTGAATTGAACACAAGAGAGTAAAGAGTGTCAAAGGTCGAGCTGGTTCATATCACACCAGTGCAGTAATTTGCAGTCATTACCTGTCACTGCAAGTTAATGACTGTAAATTATTCAGGACACCGAACAAATAAACCAGACCCTCACCCCCAGTGATGATGGTTCATGGAGATACCCGTCGATAGTCGGGAGCAGATCCGAGTTCTGCTAGTAGTGAACTTTTGACAAACACGAATAGTTCAGAACTAGCGGAATTCCAGACCTACCCTCGAAACATCACATCATCACATGGGAATAGTCAAAATAAAAAACAAAAACAAAACAGACACCCTCCTAGTTAACTTCACATATCAAAAAGACTTTGTTTAACCACCTGCTACTTCATAAAAGTGCTAGCATGAACAGAGACATCGTTGGAAATACAAAAGTGGAAAATTAAAGAAATTTTACAACTTCCTCCAGTTTTCAGGTCCATCGTTTTCCTGGTGTAAAGTCCTTGTCCAAGGAAGAGTTCTTATCAAATCTGTGAGTCAGCAAGCTGTGCAAGAAGTGCACTCAACAAAAGTGCAGAGTTAAGGATTAGCATAAACCACTATAGCAGCTTTGATTACCATTAGCTTTCTCCTGCAATGAACCGTTGTTCCGCAGAGATTAAAGTGTTAGCATGCCAAAAGTAATTACTCTCTGTTAATCTGTTTTGCGGAGGAACCTGAGTTGTCCGTATAATCTGATTTGGTCTGCTCAGAGATGAAAAATCTTTGCGCACATTTCACTGTGTCAAATAGGTTAGAGGTTCACAGCTAAGAGAAAGCGCAGCGACAGAGCTGCTGCCCTCCAAGAGCTTCAGCAGGGAACACTGACGCAGTGCTGCTAATATATCTGTTCATATACTTTTATGGTGGTTGCAGCCAATAGAGGATCCACAGTGAATCCTCAGCTGATTGTCACCACAGTGCTTTGCTTTCAAGATAACTGAATACTTGACATTTACTTTCTGATTTACAGCCAAAGAGCTGGGTTACCCTGCTATCAGGTGCAGTACAATGAGCCCCATTCATCAACAACAAGTTCTGGAATAAAAGTAAAAGGTTAAACAGTCCATAAACACAAACATATATGCCAATAAACAGACATGAACTAGTAACCTACTATGCCCAGGCACAGGTTACCTAAATTGAGACAGTTAACACTGATCTATCATCCGCAGTAAATGAGGCAAATCCGGACTTTCAGGAGTATACCCGGTGGGGCCGCTTAAGCATTGGGCTGGTTTTCCTGTTATAAACAAAGCATCCTAATCAAGTTTAACAGTGACTACAGTAGTTAATCTGCTCTAAAGGTAGGTTACAGTATATGTTCCACTTTCTGTGGCTGTGACTAGACAAGACAGGAAATTCCACACAAAATTAATAAACTTAGTTTAGCTGAAAGAGCTCAGCTTGTGAAAGCAGTGTTTAAGTGCCTTAAACGTGCTCCAATAGACAAAAGTACTCTGCTTGTATTGATCAGTAATGCTAATGAATCATTTACCGCTTTGTTAGCATGACACAGTGTTGTCATAGACCTATTATTGGGAATTTTTAGCTTATAGTTGTTTTAGCTAACATTAGCTAAGCTGTTAATATTTAAGTGTAGACGTCACCTATGTAGTTAATTGTCATTGTCTGCCTAATCCAGGGACATTACTAAATAGTGTTTCCTCCTTAGACAAGTTTTGCTAGGCCTTTGCTGCAGCTGTCTTATGTTGCTGGTTTATTGAGGTCTTTGTACTCTCAGTTTTCAGTAAGTAAAGAAGCCCAGTTGGGCTGAGTTGAGAGGACTGACTCAGCCATTTCAGAGTGTCTGCCTGTAGAACTCCTGTTTGTTTTTGCTGTACATTTTGTCAATATGTATGCCACAGTGCCGCTGCATCAGCATTTGACTCAGCAGTCAAATGATCAATAAAATAACAGCGTCCCAGTTCCACTGGCAGTGATGCATGCTAATACCGCTCCACTACATTATTCTGCTGCTACTTCAGCTTGGTTTAACCAGCCATTCTAATATTTCTGCTGTTGAAAAGCAGAATGCAAATAATAATGCTGTATGACTACTATTTACTTGCCATATCTATGCCGCACGTATTCCAAAAAAAGCTGTCAACTATGACTCTGAGCAGATTTTATCTTGAATTCTTTTGTTCTTTTTTACATTTTATTATTTCAATCATTTATTATTTAAGCTACCTATTAACCTATAGACACTCGTATAATCACCCAATTGTGCCAATTGTGTGAGTTTTGTACGTGGTCATGAATCTGAAAGTGTTCCTCCCTTTGCTTTCCTCTTGCCATAAGGGCTGTGACGTGTGTTGCATGGTCAAAGGACTGTCAATGAATCCGATGAACCCGCTTTCCGGAGGGATTAAATGTGACTTACTTCCCTCACAGGTCAACAACTGAAACCTGCACTATTATAGGACTGTGGATCTCCTCTTCTCCACTAAAGCTGCTTTAGGAGTGCCATGCAAATTAGGGTTGACATGTATACCCATGAAACTCACAGTAATGTAAATATTAATCATTATCGTGTAATAGATGCTGAGGGTAGAATCACAAACTTTTAGTTGGAGTTTATTCCTTTCTGTATTCAAAAGTACAAGAAAGTAAACATTTGCACTGAAGCTTAAATGGATGATTAAATAGATATATGCAATATTTTTTTTTCTTTTTTGGGGTACTTCTTGTTTCTACATAATTATAAACAATTTGAGTAAATAGAGAACTCAGTGAGGAGTGGAACACAAATTTGACATTTATTTGTTGGTCAAAGATCTCAAAACTAATCCTCATCTGAAGTCAGTGGACGGAAATCCACTTTCAAACAAGATTATTCAAGCATTTTGTCTTAACCTCATTAGTTGATAGTTTTAATTACAGTTCAGGGTTACTGGTTTGCTACATTGTGGCACTGCCAAGAGCCACACCACAGCTATAATTTGATTGTGACCTAATCCAATCAGAGGTTTGTGAAGCATAGGTATAAAAGCAAAAGTCAGATGTGCAGCACCAGCCATCCAAGGAGGTAGTAAGTGACAAGAAAGGCTAACAGCTGAGGACCTCCTTCTAAGATCAGAATGGCAGAAGAGTGGGGAAAGCAGTCTTTTGCTGCCAGGCGGTACCATGAAGATACAACAAGGGGATCAGCCTTTGTATATACAAACAGCAATAACACCAGAGGTACAGTATTATAGTATTTTTTGTGTTTTGACTGGCATGAGAGCTTGTAATAAAAGAACAAGCTAAAAAAAACATAGCTCAACTTGTTCATCTGATAGCTGATTCAAAATCAGTGTGGCTGAAATGTTCAGGCTTGAAATAACTACATCTAGTAATTATATGACATAGATAGAATACACATTTTTAAGAACTTGGAGAGGTTGCTAAATTTCTGTTTCTTTATATCATCTTATTGACAGCCATACTCTATGTAGTTAGCTCTGCCATGCAAGGCAATGGTCTGGCAGCAGCAGCAGTGTGGCTGGACAGTCTGGCACACACAGACTGATTGTTTTGTTTTTTCTTTTTTAACATTTTTTTCTAGATCCATTTGAGGGTCCAAATTACCACATTGCACCTCGATGGGTTTACAATCTTGCAACACTCTGGATGTTTTTCGTGGTGGTTGCATCAGTCTTTACCAACGGTCTCGTCTTGGTGGCCACAGCAAAGTTCAAGAAACTGCGTCACCCCCTAAACTGGATTCTGGTGAATCTAGCTGTTGCTGACCTGGGAGAGACAGTTCTTGCCAGCACCATTAGTGTATGCAACCAGTTTTTTGGCTATTTCATTCTAGGACACCCAATGTGTATCTTTGAGGGCTATACTGTTGCAACTTGTGGTAAGTCATCAGGTTTTTTTTCTTTTTAAAATACAAAAGTGTTTGAAAACTGTTTCCAAAGACAGGATCTTTGGTCATAAATGAGGCTACAAGCTAAAGGAACCTAACTGAGTGTCCTGCTTCTTTACACAGGTATTACTGGTCTTTGGTCCCTGACAGTCATCTCTTGGGAAAGATGGATAGTTGTGTGCAAACCTTTTGGAAATGTCAAATTTGATGCCAAATGGGCTACAGCAGGAATTGTCTTCGCTTGGACGTGGGCAGCATTTTGGTGTTCTCCTCCCATCTTTGGATGGAGCAGGTATATTAGCCTGCTGCTTCTTTACAATGACACTGATACATACAAGACAGTGAGTGTTGAAACATAAACTAGAGACTAATCATTTTCCTGTATTAGGTACTGGCCTCATGGACTGAAAACATCCTGTGGACCTGATGTATTCAGTGGAAGTGATGACCCTGGAGTACAATCCTACATGATTGTTCTCATGATTACTTGCTGTTTCATCCCCCTGAGTATCATCATCTTGTGCTACCTTGCTGTGTGGTTGGCCATCCGCAGTGTAAGTGACCTCGAGTATTATAATTTAGTAGTAGTTCATAGTTGCGAGATTAGAAGATTAAATCTCACACTCCGATTTTCCGACCACAGGTTGCCATGCAGCAGAAGGAGTCAGAGTCAACTCAGAAGGCTGAGAAAGAAGTGTCCAGGATGATCGTTGTCATGATCCTGGCTTACTGTTTCTGCTGGGGACCTTACACTTTCTTTGCCTGCTTTGCCGCGGCTAACCCTGGATATGCCTTCCATCCTCTGGCTGCTGCCATGCCTGCATACTTTGCCAAGAGCGCTACTATCTACAACCCAATCATCTATGTCTTCATGAACCGACAGGTGGGCACAATATTGTATATGACATAGGCAAAATTACCATCTCAAAAGTGTTTCGGTTTTTAACATGCTTTTTTGTTTTTATTCATTCCCAAACAGTTCCGCAGTTGCATCATGCAGCTCTTTGGCAAACAGGTGGATGATGGTTCTGAAGTATCCACATCAAAGACAGAGGTCTCCTCTGTGGCTCCTGCATAAATGTCCGTGTTCTCCATTTTGGGGAAAATATGAGAAATATTTTGATTTGTACAGTAAATATTTGTTTCTCTCTTCTTTTTTTTTTTAGTAAACATAGCTTTCTCTGGCAAATGAAAAAGGAAAAAAATATATACATAAAGCAAATTAATTATTATATTGTCTTTTTTTCAAATGTATATAAAAATATCAAGCATCAAGGAAGTTTTTGTGTCAGTGTGTTTTATAACCATTAGCGTGGAGAAATGGGTCAAAATTTAAGCAACTCACAATACACGGCACACAGTCCGAACAGGAAATCAGTGTTCCTTGAACATGACTGCAAATCTTTACAAGGTTTTGGCAAATGTCAAACTGGTGGCAACAAAAACAGCATAAAAAGTATGCAACATCCATTTAACATCTATAAAACTGAGTGTTAAATCACTTCTTGGTTCTTTGTTATACATCAGTCCACAAAATTCAAGATACCCCAACATCATTCAGATGAGCCTGGGGGAATCACTCTGCTCTTATTGGTATCAAAGGTTACTCACACTCAGTTTTGAACTCAGGGAATGAAGCTAAATTTATAACTGAGCCTCAAATCAGTCAAAGTTTATGGCAGTGAGCTAGATTTCTTTCTTAGACACTGGTGAAGCTGCATGTTCAGCTGTTTTACTGACAATGCCAAGAGAAAAACATATGCACACAAATCTACTGTGGCATGAACATGAGGAAATGTGAAGATGGAGTCCATTTCACACTAGTATAATATTTGGTACCCAGATGTAAGAAGATAAAAGGTTAAGGCTTGGGGACATTTTGACTTCTTTAAACAGAAATGACAGTCAAAAGTGGCACCTCTGACTTGATTTGTAAGTTTGCAAACTGAAAGTAAGAATTTGCTTTAGGCTGCATTTGATGAGCTACCAAAAATACAACACTATAATATTAATACATATACAATGGGGAAAATAAGTATTTGATACACTGCCAATTTTGAAATCATCCCACCTAGAAATCCAGAAAACCACACCTGTATAAAAGACACCTGTCCACACACTCAATCAATCACACTCCAACCTCACCATGGCCAAGACCAAAGAGGTGTCTAAGGACACCAGAGACAAAATTGTAGACCTGCACAAGACTGGGATGGGCTACAGGACAAAAGGCAAGCAGCTTGGTGAGAAGGGAACAACTGTTGATGCATTTATTAGAAAATGGAAGAAACAAAAGATGACTGTCAGTCTTCCTGAGTCTGGGGCTCCATGCAAGATTTCACCTCGTGGAGTAAGGATGATTCTAAGAAAGGTCAGAAAGCAACCCAGAATGACACGGGAGGACCCGAATAGAACTGGAACCAGAGTCTAGAAGATGATCATCAGTAACACACGACTACGCCATCATGGATTAAAATCCTGCAGGGTCCCCCACTCACACCAGCACATGCCCAGGCTTGTTTGAAATTCACCAATGATCATCTGGATGGGCGACACGGTGGCGTGGTGGTTAGCACTGCTGCCTCACAGAGAATGACATCTGGAGGGCCTGGGTTCGATTCCACCTTGGCCCAGGCCTCCCTCTGTGTGGAGTTTGCATGTTCTCCCCGTGTCTGCGTGGGTTTCCTCCGGGTACTCCGGTTTCCTCCCACAGTCCAAAGACATGCACTTACTGGGGCTAGGCTAATTGGTCACTCTAAATTGCCCATAGGTATGAATGTGAGTGTGAACAGAGGTCAGAAACAGAGGTCAGAAATAAAGGTTTCTGTACCAAATATTAGGTCCTGTTTTTCTATTGTATCAAATATTTATTCCATGCAATAAAATGCTAATTAATTATTTCAAAAGCACACAATGTGATTTTCCAGATTTGTCTTTTAGATCCTGTCTCTCACAGTTGAAGTCTACCTACGATAAACATTACAGACCTCTCCATTCTTTGTAGGTAGGAGAACTTGCAAAATCGGCAGTGTACCAAACACTTATTTTCCCCATTGCACATGCACATTTAAGGAAAAAGAGAAGAAAAGTTAACATCTTCAAATTCAGCTCCTCACATGAAGTCCTTGACCCACATGGAGCTCTTAACTTATGTTGACCTGTGAGGAAAATGGACTTGAGGAAGGCACTGATACACCAGATTAAACCATTACACCAGCTTTGGTAAATCTCAGCCTTTCCCTCAAGCGAACCGCCAATCCGGAGAGATTAAAAGGTTCCAGAGCAAACTTGCCAGACATGAAGGGTTACGGAGTGAACAGGTCAGACACAAGCAACGTGATGCTAATCTGATGTGTGAGGACGTGAGATATCTCCACCTGCATCACCACTGTCACCCACTACCAGAACACAGAAACAGCTACTAGAGCAAAAGTATCATCTGATTCCTTGGACAAAATATGAACAGGCTAACAAGTGAAGCAGAAATAACCAGACTTTGTTACTGTTCTAAACACCCGATGCAAAGTCCGGCACAGGACTGTACTTTTCCATCACGTGAGGTGCTTTGATTGATGATATAGATGCCATGTGGCAAAAACATGCAAACTTACATGAATCTGATCAACTATAGCTACTCAATTGTATAAAATACCATAAATGTACAACCTCAGATAAAACATGGGATATTGGCATGGGGTTGATACAGTTTTTACAATTTTAATATAATTTAATAATTTAAATTGACAAAGAAAAACCCCCACATATTTTATATCCAAAATAAAGCAACCTAAAAAGCAATGTGTAATGGTTACTTAACTGATAAAAAGTGTTTGATCAGGCATATACAGTAATAGAATAATCATAATAATGCAAGTAATATAATGTTTGTGATTGTGAGGTTTAAAAATGACTTATAACTCTGTCACACATTGATTACGATTATTTCAAATTGATTAGCTCTGAGCCCTGAGTCCTGGATACTGATGCTGTTTTTTTTTTACTCATGTTTCATTATTTTATATTTCCTGTCTAAAATCATATCTTCTGTTTTATGTTATTTTATTTATTATGAATATACAGCACTTTGGTCGACTGCTGTTGTTTTAAATGTGCTTTAGAAATAAATTTGACTTGACTTGATTATATCATGTATTTTTCATGTTGACGCCAATACTAATGAGGACAGTTTTTCAGAGTGATTTCATCCCTTCAGATGTGACTAACAGGATCAAAATATGATGACACTGGTGTTTCATTTCCCTCATGTCATCACTTCAGGCTGTCACAAATCCTGTTCTTTTCCAGCGAAGTCACGTTTACCCGTTCCTCAAGGTCCATCATGCTACCTGTTCACAGTGCATTAAATTTATGTCAGCTTCCTACATTTTCTCTTTATTTCTTATTGATTCCTTCACTGGCACAGATCCAGCAGATAACTGCAGACACAAAACACATAATTTATGCTGTTGTTTGTCCATGCACCACAGTTTTTGTTGCTAGACTGTATTTTAATTGAGTAAATGGAAGTCTGTTTACAAACAAGATTAATGTAATTCTCTGATTCAGCCTAATTAAGTAATAGTTTATGGCTTTATGTGTTGCTGCCAAGGCGCACACCTTGACTGTAATTGATTGTGATTTAATCCTATTTGCTCACAGTCTTTAAATGCAAGTATAAAAGATAAACCCAGCCAGCAAAAAGCAACTTTGCCAAATGTCTCAACTACCTAAAGGTTTGATTGAGAAGGCAGCTTTCCGGCCCGCTGAGAAAAGGAACACATTCACGCTTTCATAATGTCCCACTGAAAACAGTGTCTTTCTTGATTAACAATGACAAAAGAAAACATAATTACATAAAGAAAATAAATCAAATGTGAACAAATAAATATTATAGTGGACATTTGATTGCTCACACTGGGCAAGCACCTCCAGGTGGACAGCCCCGACCCTCACATGGATACTCCCCTCATGAGAATAAGACTGAATTGTTTCAAAGAGATTACAAAATGACAAAAACCAGACAAAGTGAACCACACTGTAAAAAAATCTAATGAAAAATGTTCATTTCTGCCAGGATATTATTCAGTTTTTTTAAGGAAGTTCACTGACTTTTTCATAAATGTTAAAATGGAAAATTCTATAATTTACAGTATATCTTCTTAACTATTTACAGATATTAGTAGTTGTAGTGAGTTATGGCCAAAAATTCACCTTTCACCACTCAATTGCATTCACATCATC